>MJUU01066599.1:0-45075 GCA_002080025.1 Modiolus philippinarum
TTAATGTCGTCCCTGAAGAAATTCTATGGCCGTCACTATGACATCGTTGAAAGATACGTCGTGTTATTATGTCCCAAATGAAAGCGGACATTTTCAACTGAATTCACATCTTCCTGGATTTGATTACCGATTTTTACTTTTCCTAGATTGACTCACTTAGAATGTGACGGGTGCTGTACACAGAGCAGAAGATGCCTACCAATCCGGACCATCTAATGCCGCTCTCGGAATTAATTTCCGAAATTGCCATACAGCTCATTAAAATTATTGCAGTTGGGGTTAACATATGTGTTATGGTCTCATGTTCATTTACCCCATATCCTTTCGTTAAATATTTAATACAGGAGTTTGTCTTTTATTGCAGTGTGGAGTTGGTCAAACAATTCCCCGTGGTAGAGATGTATGCTCTTTATTTTTCTTAGATATGGTGTACTTGTACATGAGATAATATCTCATGTGTACACTTTTATCTAAATTTATGTAAATTCTAAAACCTAAGGATTAACTCCATCCATCGTAGTTTTATCCTTAGCTGTATTTGATATTACTGATTATTCGGATGCATCACTTATCGTGTGACGGGTGCTGTTGACAGAGCAGGACATGCTTACCCTTCCGGGGCACCTGATTTCACTCGGTTCTGTTGGAGTTGTTGCTTTTTAATATTGTGTTTTTAATTCTGTGCTTTGTAGCCGTCTAATGTTATTGTTTTCTGTGTTCGCGTTTTGGCCATGTCTTTGGACTTTACCACTCATTTGTTCCTTCGGTATTCTACTGCCGTTGTTTGAAAAACCAAAAGTAACTAAATGTGTACAAAACAACACAAGGCAATAAAGACAAACAACATATGAAGTCAAGATTCTAAGAAAGTAAAAGTATTGCTTACCTTGATGGCGTTGGTTAATCAATGTGTCCAGTGTTCATTTGTAATGGTAATGATGACATCAGTAGACAGGGTAACATATACTGATAAATGACAATGTAATTTGTAATGACTTTTGGTTTGATCTCATTACTGTCTGATAACACATTTTGTTGTCTCTAACAATAATTAATGCAGATTACAACGATATCAAACGAAGATAAAATATAGCCTTTTTTCAGAAAAGAAGAAGACGATTGTGAATTGACATTTAGATTAAATGTCCTATAAGTATTTTTGTAAGATCTTCATTTATCTTTTTTTCATGGCATTATAATTATAAGAATAATGTGAATTATATGCCTGATAGAATTTTAAGACTAGGATGAGTGTGCAAAATGTAGAACTAATATGAAGGATATAAATCTTGCACCGTATTGATAAAAGAAAGGAAGGGCTAGAAAAATACCGATGCAATTCGATACTAATGTAAGAGCAAGTGTCCAAGTCAGCTTCAAGTTATCGCTCTTAGAAAGAATGTAATACCTTAAAGTCATTTGCTCTTTGGTTCCAATTGAATCCCGGATCCTGGCGCGTAAGGGGGCAGATTAGCTTGCAAATGTTGCGGCGAGATAGCATGTCGAGCAAGTGTCATGGCGGACGATGTCTCCCCAGTTGCAACATTGGTAAGAGTAGCACTAAGCGATTTCTTTTGTTGAACGGAACAATTACGACTGTAGCTCCTGATAGATGCCTCGCTTTTGTGACCAGTCATGTACATAATATGCCAAAGGTCATGTCCAGCGTCACTCATGGCCTGAATGGCCGTAGCACGAAGACAATGTGCTGTATAGATCTTGCTATATTTTGCGTTTTTACACAAATCTGCCATGAAACCGCAGTATGTACGTTTAGCTAAAGGTTGGCACGTATACCAAATAGTATCATTAATACAGACATCTTTCACACATTTGTTAAACAATGATTTGGCATTTGGGTCGGTTTTGCTCATCATCATTCTAAGCAATTTGAGTGGACAGTTATTTGCAGAGTTTCCATACATAAATTTATCTGATGGTGCCTCTTCACTCATTATGCCTCCTTGTATATTTTTTGGCTTTGTTTCGCGGTTTATCATTGCATATTCGTCGCCATCTGCATCGGTATGAAAGTCGAACGAGTTAAGATTAAACTGGTGGTGGAACTCGAGACCACGAGAGACAAAATGTATTGCTAGATTGAACCATACTTTAAGACGTAATAAGACGCAATCATTTGTGTCAGTATTGAAGTAGTCGTTTATCAGCCTTAAGTCTTGCAATTCGATGATTTCTTTGTGTTTGGTTGGCCTTGACAACCCAGTTTTTACCATCATTTTTAATGTGGAGTCCAGGATTATGTTAAACAGTAGATCAGGGTTCAAATCCCTGCCATGGTAAAACAATGCTGGCTTGGTTTATATTATCTGTATTTCTGTGGGCCTTCATAGTTTTACAGTGGGAATTTTGTCTCGTGAACATGTACTGCATCATATTAATTAATTTTAATTTTATTTTTATTTATTATATGTAAAGTGCACACCTTGGAATAATTTAACACCCCATCTAGTGTTTTGCTTGGTGGCCTTTGATTGGTGATAGTTGTCTTGAAGCTCTTGAAGCTCACTTTCATCCATCTGTTTAAAGCGTTTTGGGTCTGGCTGTAAATCAGCTGTGTCAGTGTCTTTAGGATTAGCATTAGATTGATGTGGCATTTCAATAACATTCAGTAGAATTGGAGGAGGATTGTCATTTTGTTGATTAATATTTTCTGTCTGTGAATGTTCCTGTGTAATTTGGGGTACTTGAATTGGGTTGTCTGTCTGTAAATTTCTTTGCATTTCTTCATATGCGGCTACTGATGAAGCTGCAATTGGTTGTAAGTCAAAAAGCTCCAAGTTAGCTAATATGAAATCTTCATCGTCGGTTGAAAGCTCCGGGTTATCCGGTAGAACTACCACAAAATTTCCGATGCCTCCAGACATTTTTTTCGACAAAGCAGACGATTTTTTGCTTCCGATATTTACGATATTCACAGTGTAAATTTTTAATAACAAAAATTAAATCAAACGGATCACGTTTGTTGCAAAATAAAAGAATGCAACTGAGGATCATAATGTGATTCATTTATTGCGTATATTATACATTTATTTCCCATGCATGTGGGATATGAAGATTTGTTTACCCGAGGGAATCATATTTCCCGAAGGCATCGCCTGAGGGAAATATGATTTCCAAAGGGTAAACAAATCTGCATATCTCCCATGTGCATGGGAAATAAATATTTTATTCCACCACTATAAGTTTAATATGTACAAATCATTGAAGGTTGTATCGAGAAGTGGTTCTGCCTCCCCGCCATCTTATCTGAATTTTTTTTCATGATCTTGAAGAATTCAGGCAAAATTGACAAAAAAAAACTAGCAAAAACTCGTCTGGAATCCTTTTTACTTGAAACTCCGTCTGGATCCTTCTGTATTCGAAAGCCGCTGCATTTATGACATCGATCGGTAAAAATATAATAGCGTAATAAGGACCCAAGAACTAAAAGTACACTACAGAAAGAAAAGGCATTGTCGTTGCTGAAATAAATTTGTTTTATTGATTTTTGAAATTGACATAACAACACAAATGAAAATAATTAAAATTGCTGTTGAGACCTTATTATTCAGTAAAACCCTCGGCTAGGTGACAGTGAGCTGTTCCTTAACCATGTTAACTCGGAACACCTCTTTACTATGATAACTCTTGTAACATTTAGAGAATTTCGAATGAGGGGAATATGATATTTGGACACGACGTTCAGCGGGAGACACGATGTTTTGTTCACAGTCACGTGTGCCAGTCTTGGCCAATGAAAATTCGTTATTAGTCAGGTTATAATTATATAGTGTAATAACATATTTTATCTAATAAGTACAAATGAATCTTTAAATCTCTTCATGTCATGATCGTTTCCTGTTTACCTTACTTACATTCACTTTGGCAATACACATACATTTATTTTTATCCTAAAAAGTAGTTCCGACAGATTGACAAATGTAGGCGTAGCCTAATATTTTACACTTCATTGACTGAACAAGTAGTTTATTTCATATCACGTGAGTGCTTCTGCACCAATAATATTGCCGCATTTTTGAAGGACGTGAACATAATGTAATTATTTAGTTTTAGTTCGGAACATTGCCATTTACCAAATATGCTCTTAATTTCAGATGCCAATTCGACAACCTACCCGGTATGTGAACAAATAAAGGGATATGGAGTAAATGTGCATGGAAATCCCTATAAATACATTAATGTAGCGTTGTTCGACAATTAGCAAAGAATTCCGCTCGGACCGGTGCTTGGGGTCGTCTTGAACTTACTATGAGGTATTGTTGAAGGTCTCATGTGACTTCAAGATGAAGAACAACAATAAAAGCGCTGTTCCTTTGCTTGTTATTACCATGTATTTGTAGAGACTTTGTCTCATGTACATTTACTCCAATATCCTTTCATTCATCATGGTAATATTAAGCAAATGGAACAACGCCTTTATTGTTGTTCTTCATCTCGACATCACCATGAGGCCTTCAATAAAGAGCAACACTCCAACCCCATAGTAAGTTCAAGATGGCCCCTAGTACCAGACTGAGCGGAATTCACTTGCTAAATATTGCACAATGCTACATCCATGTACCATTTTGTCACGGATGCGGGGTCGTCAACAAGCATCTTATGTAAGATAAAATTAAACATTCGGATGATCAAAAAAAACATACGATAAAGAGTAGATAAAGAAAAAATAATGTGAAGGGAGGAAGAATAGAGTTTCTGCACGGGGAAGTATAAAATTTCTATATTTACTTTATAAATTATCGGGTTTTGGGCTAACACCGAAGAAGCTTACGATCTTGGCTTTTAGTAGCGTATTGAACCATCTCAAAAGCATTTCACTGTCGTGTATGGCGTATCCTAAAACATGCATATCACTCTTCTAATTCTGAAGAAGTAAAATGTGACCGACCTCGTTTCGACGCCTTTACGTTAGACAAGCTTGACATTGATTCTGAAATATCATAATAAGCCTTTCAATCAGCGCAATTTAACTCAATAACACAATTTTTCATTTTAGCTTATCAACTACAATATGCTCAAGAGCCAACATAAGTGAAACACTTACTTCTGTCAAGTAACACTTTTTCTGTTAAGAATACAGCTCTTTCGAATAAAACAAATATTTATCAAAATTTCTATAGATATTATTCAAAAATGACCTGGTTTCTGTTCCAAAGCTTTGATTAACATTTGATTTGAATGTGAATTAACCGTGCTGTTCAATGACAGGTTCCCACTTCGGTTAAGGTAGCAGACCCGGGGTACCCCCAAAATTTTCCACAGATTCATTTTTTTTTATTTGCAGTATGAAACAAATATGCATTAATATACTTCAAGAAGAAAATTCACCGTGAGGTTTTCGACTTATAGTTCACAGAAACACACCTATCTTATGAGTTTTAAATTCTGCTCAGAAATCAACATTAGGCATAACAATATTACTGCACTGTATATAAATAAGAATCGACATAAATTTGCCCTAAACCGCTAAAGTGCTTCACTGAAAATTGTAGATTTAAATACAAGATACTTAAAATCAAATTGATGCCTTTAGTGTTGGCCACTCTGTTCGGTAATTTTGTTATTTCCCCCATTTGGATTACAAAAACTACATCATCAAAACACGGCAGAAAACACAGCTTCATTCAATTTCTTCTAGATGAAAAAAAAACTATAATTCATAAAAAAAAAACTGGGAAATGAAAGATCCTCCACATGTATAACTTATATCAAAATTCCATAAAATTCAATCTACCATTTTTTTTACAATTTTAAGAAAACTACGTAAAACCTATTAATATTCCTTTCCCCTGAACGTCAAGTAGAAAGAATTACCTCCCTTGTCAAATATCTGAATTTCATTAAATTTAATATTCTTAGATACTTTTCAAAACCTGGATATGTAAAAAAAAGTTGGTATCATGAAGTGTTTTATTGAAGGAATGTACTTTCATGCCAAGATGAATATTGCATTTCTCTTTAATGATAAATATTATAGATCTTGTGTTATTTATACCAATCACAACAAGTATTTTTTTATGTAAAAGGAGTTATCCCCCCAACCTAGGTCCTCTACATTAAGTTCATCGTTCTTTCGGTAGAGTTATTCATGCAGGATAATAGTTAAAGTAAGTGACAATCGAACCATCAGTCTAAAATGAACAATCCACGGACAATGGCAACGTCGGAAAAACAAAGAAACAAAGACATAACATAAGTATGGCACAGAAAAGAAAATAAAGACACACACATATACAAAAATGAACAACACGGACCCAATCAAAAACCATGGGTGAGATCAGGTGCTCCGGTAGAGTAAGTGGGGAGAATATAAAGTGTGGAGACACAAAAGTTTTAATGCCGTTTCAATACTGTTACTGTGTGACAATGATCTGGAATTTAAGATGTAAAAAAAATCTTAAAGAGATCCTCAATATTCACATTTCATTATCATCTTCTTTGAAAAGCAAAGATCACAATATATATTTGTAAGTCCCCTTTTACAGCTGGTTAGATGGATTTAACCAGAAATATGTTTTTAGAACATTTCTTCTGCTGTTGTTTGTATGGGCATTTTTGTAGTTTTTGGTTCCCAGTACAAATAGATTCCATCCATGGTAGAAATCCCAAAGGAAAAGACAACAGATTTAAGATTCTGTAACATCTCCTTCTCAGATAGCGTACTTGGTGTGTAGTTTTGTGCAAATGCTCAATCCTTACTTTAAACAGTCGATTTGATGATTTTTGAAAACATAACAAAATGTACTGTCTATTATGCACCTTGGGTATTTAATATGTAAGATTGACATTACTAGGGAATTATCCAATGAAACAACGGTTTGTTATTAATGAAGTGAAAGTATCTGGGAACATCATTTTTTTAATTAGTTTTGCTGAAGTAACCATTGAAACTCAAAAGCTATAAATAGTCATACAGCTACTGACTACTTTTTCATCACAAAATTGGCCACGCTTCCTGCACGTTAAAGAACCCTTGTAGCAAGCTCCTTTTGGGGTGGTCCGTAGGTGATCGGCTACAAGGCTAAATTCCTCGCCCTTGACGATTTCACCCTACTTTTCCAGTGGCAGTCAGAATTTCCCGTCCCATGGCCATTTCCATACCCCAAAGTGATTATTTATCAACAAACTTGTTCTCGTCTTGATATAGCTGAAATATTGCTGAGTAGACGTTAAACAATATTCAATCAATCAATCATCACAAAATTGCTTGGAATCTTGTATAAATTTGATCTCCCTTTGGCTAAACGCCTTCTATTAGAGCATAAGTTGCTATTTATGACTGACTAGTATACGAATATCAATTGGTTTCGCGTTAAAAGTTATCATTACGTCTCAAATAGTAACGCAATAACAGACCCGTCACAGCAAACCTAATATGATAAAGTATCTTCTCAGACACACAAGGATGTTCTTAACAACTTAATATCATCCCTGCGTCAAATTATCATTGATTTTTATTTGATTTAGTTGATGCATGTGTCTCAACAATTGCTTTATATTGAAAGTATTTATATTTATGTAAAAAAATTAAGCATTTGTTAAAAGAATTTTTTGTAATAAGCTTTTTAAAGAGATTGGTCTTGTCACATAATGTTAAGTAGCTGCCCATAATGTACAAAAAAGAGAATTGTGTTAAGTATTATCAAGGAATCTGACAAAGAATAAGATAATAATAACCGACAATTGTTGTAAAACAAACCAAAAAAAAATAGTTTGAGTAACAAGCATACTATTTCTGTTATTTTTGAAGTAATTGAAAAGGAAATGAGGCAATAATTAATGTTGTCCACATGTGGTTGGCCATTTGAGAAAACATTTGCACCAAAAACAACATATACAATAGACAATAGGGAATAAATACTATTTTCAATACACGGTCCTCAATATAGGCAAAAAAACCCTCATTTGAGCATATCCATTTTTTCTTACATATCAACACATTTATTAAGATTAATACGTAAGAACCAGTCACTGAAGAAATCCTGCAAACTAATTTTGTTTTGAACCAGTTGCGCCCATGTCCCATCTAAAATTTCTCTTTTCTAATTTTGTTGTGTACACCTATAGTATTACTACAGGATCACAACGTCAGCACGCATAAAGTGAATAAGCAAAGTAATCAGATTATCTTACACTCGAACAGACAATCTTTTTAAGCTCATGGCGTACATTTACAGACAGTATTGACTAAGTGAAAAAGCTTAATGTAAGTTGAAAAAAAGCAACTCAATATTAACACTATATAAATAGATATAGCCGAATAAGGTACAAAGTCAAAAGCTTTTTGAAAATTTTTAAAGCGTGCATAAACTATTTTTTATTATTAAAAAAATATTTATTCACAAGATCTTTTAAAACAGAAACCCACAGTAACTGCTAAACTCTCGACTTGGACATTGACAAAATATAAACTTTAAACAGAGTTCTTATTGTCCGATTCATTTAATTAAACGGAGAGAGATATTTCCATTTTCTTGTCAACACTGTTTCTCAAAACTTTTGGTTTGCATGTTGCACTGATAGGAAGTTTAAATTCTTGAAGTACTCATAAAAAACAATGGCAGAAGTATACCGAAAGAACAAATCATACAAATATAAAATCACACAAATATAAAGTCTAGAGACAAGGCAAAAGCAAGAACAACGGAAGACCAGAGACACAACACACCGACAAAACACACTAACAGCACCAAAACACTAAAAACTTTTAGTACATAACATGTAAAAATCCTACGATTTCATTGGATAATCTGATGTCACTATTTTTGAACAGCTATTTGTTTACCTTAACAGCCGGATACTATACTTGACGACTGGACTATACCTCACGTGACTTCCGGTTTACTATACTTTGCCTCCTTTAATTTTGATTTCTTTTATGTTATGTACTAAATTAATTACGGACTTCTCCCTAGGGAACCATTTTCCTATAGTGTTGTCTGGGGGTGAAAAGTGCCCTCGCCTGTCGGCTCGTTCACTATACGCCCCAGACAACACTTTAGGAAAACGGTTCCCTCTGGAGAAGTCCATAATAGATTATTAAGCACTAACAGTGTAAACTATTGATACCTGAAGTAGGATAATAATTCGGGCTGCTGTAAGGAGTTTTTTTTTTACTTTGTTTCTGGCTCATTAATATTATTTTTCTTATTTATCGTGTAATATATTTTCGTGCTTTTATACAGTCTGCACTTCGTTGCTCACAAATAGGCTGCTTAAACAAGGGTATGTTGTGGACCGGAAATGGGCTATCTGTTTCCCAAATGAAAACAGGTGTTTCACTTCAACAGCTTACATTTGTTTTTGTTCCTCAACAGTATTTAACTTTACTATCAGAATTGACATAAACAATGATAGGATATGGAGTAAATGCACATGAGACAAAGTCTCTTCAAATGCATGGCAGAAAAAAGCAAAGGAACAACGCTTTAATTGTTGTTCTTCATCTTGAAGTCATGGGGCCTTCAAGAATGAGCTTTGTTCAAACCTTATGGTGGGCATGGATGCGGGATCGTCAACAAATATAAATTAAAGTGGCAAAGTGCTCTAACAATCGCTGTCATCCTTTGCCCAACGAAAGCAATGATGTCCTAAGCTAGTGGACGATAACAAGATATAGAGAAACACAGGTTACTTATTAAATTGATTGTAGGAAAACTTGGGATTATAAAAAAGTGAGATGTGGGCACTATAAACAGGAGGTCCGGATAACATTTTGGAAAATACAAAAATAATAAATGCCAAAATTTGAAAGTATGATACTATATCCATATGAGAAATTCTTTCACGAACAAGTACATAACTGAAGTATATAGAGAGTATACATGTTCAACATGGCCTATGACTGATGAGAAGCAGGAGATACTTGCATTGATCTCACCCAATTGGGTACGTATTTGTCATCTGTATGTGCAACTCCATTTTTCTATCCTATCTCGTACTTATAAGTGATGTCTTTGCTTTTTGGTGTTCCCTTTGTACCGATACCTCTTTGGATTCCTTGGAATAAGTACATGTTATTCTAAATACAAAAATGAGTCCGACTTTACATATGCTATCCATTTCGATAAAAACTTTCAAAAGCTAAAAAGTTTGTAAACATTACGAAATGCAGTGCACATTCATAGATCCGCCATTATATAAAACGGTCTATCGTAGGAACCCAACGGGGTTAGAATTAGAGAAATGAATATCGAGATTGCCTTCACACCGAGGGATTTGGCTGTTCTTCGAATGCACAGATATTACAGACAGATTACACTGCCCACGCCATCCCTGTGGGAGACCAAAGGGATGTAAAATAGAACGAGCTACAAATTTATTTTATGTGACACTTAAGTATATTAATTAACCAAAATTATAACATGTCGACCGTGGTCCAATGGTAGCGTGGCAGACTTTTAACGTTGAAATGTAAATCTCACTTTAGAACAAAATAAGGATATTTTTACAGCAGTCCATAACTTTATCCAAAATAGCCACAGATTTGATTGACTGTTGCAGTTTTCTTCCATTTTTTCATTTCTTCGTGTAGTAACATAACAAACGTATAATGCTTTTAATAATGTTGTAATAACTTGTGCCCGGTCCCTTTGCTTATTCATATGTTTAATTCAATAGCCGAAACCTCTTCAGAACAGTTTAAATAAATCAATAAAAAAACCTTTTGTTATTGTGCTGGACACTTATCTGTATTTTCAAACAAGGTGTATAACCTTGTCAATTATACCACCAATGCTGTTTCTAATGTGACCATAAGAAAGAACAAAAACCTGAAGTAAGAAATAATACAACTTTTTCTTCATTCGTTTTTTAAAATTGCTATCGTGTTAATTTAAATATAACCTTATCATCAGAACAGTTAACCATATCATGAGCATTAACAAAATTTTTGATGCGCTCTCGTTTTCAGCATTTTAGACCATCAAAAGGGTATCCGAGAAGGTTTTTCCTTACAAACAAGTTCAGACAAATTGCTTAAGGGTGTAGTAAGGTGAGGTTTTTGAAATTCATAAGTCATTCGGATTTCTCGGTTTTTACCATTATCATCATGTAATTAATATATTTATCCCGTAAAATCCAATTTTGTAGTCATCAAAACTTTTTAAAAGTCAGTGAGCAAGATTTTTTTCCTTCCATGTGAATAGTTATAGTAAGGTAAAAATGAAAGAGAGCCTTTTCCTGCGATTTTTAGATTTTGAAATATCTTGAAACCAAGGTCCATAACCCATCAATACTTTTAGCTGACTTTATTTCTTTACCATTGTTCTTTCCATTTATAGTTTTAATTTAAAATCTTAGATTTATTTAATTTCACCATACTACATCCTTAAATCAAAACAGAACATAAAACTGAAAACATGTTTTCTTCAAATTTCCATTTTTTTTTTTTGCTTTGGTTGCCGTGGCAATAATAAAAAAAATGAAATTTGCGTCAGAAGTTGACCCACAAACTTTCTGGCTTCATAGAGGAATTGGAGTTCTATGGCAGCCAAAACAAGCTCAAGCTATAGCAACGATTTCAGAAAACTTAAAAATAAATGTAAGGGTTCACCTTATATTCTAGTTATTACACATTGGTGTTTTAAAATGAAATTGGTAGTGAGTTTGAAATTATGGAAATAATGATAAAAGTTTTCATGATTAATTCGCTGTTAAATCTCTTTTTACTGAAAACAAAAAATCAAATTCCAAACTTCCCAAAAGGTTTGGTTAAACACCGTTTTATATATCAGTAAAGATCGATAGAATCATGCCATTATTCCATATTACGGTAAGAATGAAAGTTACGTCCCAATTTTTGGATTCTTAACTTTGGAGACGTTAAAGGAAACACAACAAACACAATAAGCCTCAAGACTTAGCTAATGGTAATTGCGAAATGATGCAAACAGAAAATGCCTTGAGCACAATTACGAAGTCAAAATATGAAGTTTGCAAATTACAACTTTTCTGTAAAGTTCAGTCTATTTTTAACTTCCCCACCCTTTTATGCATTCAAAGCAACGGTTGCTACTTTGACAAAAATCCAAGACCCGATACCAGCTACACACATATTAAACATCTATTCTTTTTTTCTATATCAAAATCCGGTCATGTTGAATTTCCAAACCTTTTCAATTTCTAAGGCAATGATAACCATTTTCAAAATTCTAAGTTTAAACATTAATTTTAATTCTGAGCACTTTTAATGGTTTCGCCATTTTTAAGGGAGCCGTGCACCACTTTGGAAATTCAGAGACTACTTAACATCCAGTGTAGTTTCATTAAGTTTCGATCACTGATGGCAGAGAACTCTGCCAAACAATGCTCAGCTTACTTTAAACATATTTATTAATATCGAATAAATCACATATAATAACAAAACATCAAATACAGTATGGGATTTGGAAACAAGAGCTCGGAACCTTCTATATCGGCTCAGCTTGAAGACGGAAGAAAACGAATGAAAGGATAACAAATATCGAATAATAAACCCTAATGACACAATTTCAAAATGAGACAAAAAATACCACTTTTCAATTTCTGTTTACGAATGAATTGCGTCTTTTGACCTGGGGTCAATCAGCGCAAACTGCGTCTCTAAACATTGAAACGTCGAAATTTTCCAGGAAAATTCACCTGCTGGACACTCGTCTACTGACATCCTTTGTAGATCCATATATCTTATGACTGGACACTTCAGTGCTGAAATAATAAGTCCAATAACTTATATTGTTATATGAATGTATTTTTCTCTTTTCTTATTGGCTGTAAACAGCTTGAAAAAGGAATAAGTATGTATGATTTTAACCTGAATTTTGCATTAACTAGCTACTAATAGGTTGTCTGAACTGTAATGTCAACCTCAAGCGGGATATAAATAGCTCACAGGTTGTCTTGAATGTAATATCAACCCGAGTTGGACTAAATAGATAATTCTAATATGGCTTCCTGTATTAGCTTTGTAAATAGAGTCATGTCATAATACCAATATAACACTCTTAGCACATGCGCAAAAGATGCATAGTTTCTGTTGCATATTTTGATATTTCACGAAAGGATATGGATTAATGAACATGAGACCATAACCCATATATTGACTCAAACGGCAATAATTTTAATGAGCTGTATTGTCATTTGAATCTATTTTTCATTTTAACTGTCAAAATCTACCATCCACTAACAAATTTTTAATTAATTTTGTTTCCAAAATTTATTATGGATTTTTTTCTACTTGAAAAGGCAATGTTCGGGACAAACTTTGATTTTCCTACTAGTGACGTCACAAATAAAATCGTAATGTCCGGTTCGTAAGCAGCGTTGGTTGGAAAGTTTGAATGGAGATTAAGAGGACTTGAGGCATTTTCTACTGTTAAAATAGCAATTAAATCAAACAAAAGTAAGTTTTTATTGTATTTGTGGAAAGTTTTTTGTCAGCGAGTTTGTCAAAATCAAAATGTTACGGAACCATTAAGATAGTCGCTGCTCGCTTCGGATATAAAATGGGTGAAATTTCCATATTAGAATCGAAGCCAAATACTATATTGTCATTATAACATGTTATAATGACAATATAGTATGGTGGCTATGTTTTATTTCTTAATTATGACGAGAAAACGCTCACCACACAGTATTGCAAAACAGAATTATAGAAATGCTTGAAGTTCCATCCAAAGGTAACACTTATGCTGCGTTCACACGTAATACGATTTGATTCGCATTCGATGCGTATTAAACTAATACGTATTAGTTGTTGCGTTACTCAAAACGTATTTGTAACGTTGCGTTCACACGTAATACGTATCGAATGCGCATCGAAAACGTTTTCGATGCGTATTCGATACGCATTATATGTACGTCTGAAGCAGCATTACATACTATGTACGGGATTTCTAAGCTTCACAAAAATCCCCACAAAACATCGTTTTATTTGAGATTCGGGTAATTGTTCTATCGCAATTGTTAGTTAACAAATATTTTGAAAAAAGCATCAAATTACAAAAACCAGTTTCAACTATTGACAGTTATGATTATTCTAAAATTTATACGACCCCTCCGATATCCTAACTATTGACAATCCCCAGTTTCTACAATATGTCGACATTATATGCCAATAAGAACTGAAACTTAACTTGTCCTTGTCTTCTTATAAAATTTTAGTTTCTTGATATTTGGGTTATTGGATGTGGTTTGTTTCCATTGATTTATTCACTTTTTTAAATATTCGGGGCCATTTAGGGCCTACTATACTGGTGTGAGTTCCTCACTGTGTTGAAGACCATATGGTGACCCCTAGATGTTTTGTTTTTTGTCGTTTTAACCTGGATATGGGATGTTGTCTCCTTGACATTTACCCCATTTCCTTTCTTTTTCATATTAATAAAGCAAAGTATGATTCTAAATACTGATCTTTTCCGATGTAAGTATTATCATTGACTCGGGAAAATTAATAACTAAAATTTATGAAAAAGTAATGAATTTGATATCATTATTACTAATTTCCCTTTTCTTGACGGCGACGTTCCTCTAGCTTAATCCTACGGGGTACACATATATATATATATCCCAACTGGTACAGTTAGGTTCAGACTTAGCCTCTCTCCAAGGTTAACTTGTGGAGCATTCATTACAACAGTCCTGAGTTAACTTGAAGTATTCATAGAATAATGTTTGCTCTTGCCAGTCATCAGTGATAGAGTCCTGATCGCTCTAACCTGTCATAGAATCCTGATTGCTCTGACCTGTCACAGAGCACTGACTGCTCTGACCAGTCATATAGCCCTGACAGCCCTAACCTGTCATAGAAGGCTGACTGCTCTATCAGAGAAGATAAAATTAATTGATCAAGGAGCAAATTTCTTTCATAGTCGGTAAAAGTAAAACAATACAAGAACTGTAAATACTCTAGATTCAATAACACAAAGGCAGTTAGGGCTCTATAATAGGTCAGAGTAGTCAGGAGTCTATGACAGGTTAGAGCGGTCAGGGCTCTATGAGCGAAACAGGTCAGAGCAGTCAAGGCTCTACGACCAGAACACATTGTTTCAAGTCAACTTGGCGAGAGGTAATATTTGTACCCTACTTTACGATTCGCACGCGTTCGTACCACCCTTGACGATTTTAATGAGGGTAACCTCACTACCATATCAACACTTTTACAACATGTTGCTAGGGGCCGTCTTGAACTATGAGGCATGAGCAAAGTACATTATGGAAGGCCTTCTGGTGACTACAAGATGAAGAACAAAAATAAAAGTGTCGTTCCATTGCTTTCTTTTACCATTTATTTGTAGAGACTTTGTCCCATATGCATTTACTTCATGTCCCTTCATTGTTTACAAGATTTCATAAGTCATTAAGTACCTTAAAGAAGTTTTACAGCTTGTTGCAACAACGGCAGTAGAATACCGAAGGAACAAAGGGGTGACATTCACAAAAATCGAAGTCCAAAGACAGGGCAAAAACGAGAACACAGAAAACAATGACGTTAGACACAAAAACAATGACGCCAGACAGACACAAAGCACAGAACCAGAAACCACAACATTTCATTCCTCTAATTTATAGAAATGTTGCAAAAACAAATGCCAGAAACTGATAAAAAAAATCCAGAAAAACTTGTACGTAACTTTCATTCTTTGCGTAATAATGGATATCGACAGAATGTTCTACACGAATCCGTTAAATTGGCTTTGGGATCCAATGACCTTAAAATTTTACACTTATAATGGTCTCTCATAGATACTTCCGATGTATTCTGAAATAGATGACTTTTTACCAAACATTTCACAATTCTTTTTTTTGGAGACCAATATGGAATTAGTGTACTGAATTTAAAATGTATTAGTTTTGTAGTAAAATGTATATTCAGTGTCAAATCGAAGTATATTTAGAGATCTGTAATTTTATAATGATATTTGAAGTACCAAATCGGACACCAAGGTCGAGTTATCTGTGCATCTACGTCGTAGATATGTTAAGAAAATCAAATTGAGAAAATATGATTATGGTAAATACAAAAAATATAATTGAAAGGTTTCAATAAAATTGACACTTAAATCAGCTAACGACGTTCACACGAAATAAAGCTACAGTCTCTGAGGTGTGTTTAATATATCAAAATGACGGATACATCTCACAGCTTAAAACTTATTAACTTGAACTAATTCTCAATGTCTTATTTTTGAACATTAGAAATATTAATTAGTTGATATTCCAAATATTAAGAGTTTTCGGCATTAGCTCTGATGTGATCACTGTGGATGTTTTAAAAGTCATGCTGAAAGGTAAAATATCATGGAGCACAGAGATAAAAAAGAAGGTACTCCAACGAAGACTTTTGAACACAAAGATTGATACTTTATCAATTTTCATTGCACGAATACATAATGATGACATGGTGCATAAATACGCACGTTCAGTGTTGTATTTAAATTACAACACATATTTTCAAATAGATTCATGAATGCACGTACTTGTATTTGCAGTTCTCTTGAATTTTCGATGTAGTTTATCTTAATTAGTGGCCAAAGCACAGTAACTCCAAATAATTTGGAACCAGTTTTTCCTTAGCTCTTAATAGAACTGTTAAATGAGAAGATGACCAATACCGGAAGTGGACAAATTACATTTTTTTTTAAATTATGTTAATTAATCCTTAATCTAAATTTTTTGGAGATTAAAAGTTAAATTTCTTATTATGGAAGCAGAGAACTATCTGTTTGCACCGTTATATTTATTGAATGCGAACATCGTAGTTTTGTCCTTAGCTATATTTGATATTAATGATTATTCGGATTTCGTTTGTTTTTATGCATTTTAAACATTTTTTGAATATGGATTTCCTTTGTTTGGGTTCCAGTGCTGCTGATGAGGAATTAATTTCCGAAATGGCCATACAGCTCTTTAAATTTATTGCAGTTGGAGTTAACATATGTGTAATGGTCTCATGTTCATTTACTCCATATTCTTTCGTAAAATATTCATTTTTTGTCGTTGGAGTACATAAAAAAGAACAATTAACCACGATTGAAATAATGTCCAAGAGACGATTGAAACAGTCCTACTTTTTTAATCTCTGCTAAATGACACTTAAGCTCATAAAGTTTTATTGACATATGCAGATGAAGATGGAGTTTTAGAAAAAGTGGGGAATCCAGTCGATTTCTTTTAATATGTTTCTCAGTTTTTACTTAAATTCTGCACGAAATTAAAAAAAAAAATCTGCAGGAAAAGAGGATTCCAACCCCTGGAACCCCTGGATCCGCCGACGAAAACAATGCATTAAAGACACAGTTTTCCCCGGATGTCCCTTTTTTATTCATATTGATCATTTTTGTCTTGTCACAAAACAAAGGAAACTGTTTTATACTCACTGGACGTAAAGCATTAGTTATTCAAATTTACGGGATTCCATACATTGCTTTAATCTTTTGCTTTCTAAAATTGAAACTAGTATAAAAATTATGCTTTTTGCAATCGGAATGTACATTTATTCCCAATAATACGAATTCTAACAGAACCTAATAATAATTTTCTTAAAATCTGTCAGTCCCCAACAATAAACAGTATCAACACATACTTTCATGGAAAAAATGCAATCCATGAAAAGTGAATGCAAAATGGAAATAATCGTGTTTATATAGACTTACAATCAGAAAAAAAACCGCTTGATCCTTATATATCACCGTTGATAACAGTTTCATACTCTCATGTTGAAGAACAATTATAAAATTGAAAGGGGATTACAATAGGACTAGAAATCGTAGTACATCAATTCGTTAGAGCCGCCTTATATATATATGCACAAGTTGTTACTCTCAAAGAGGAAACCTGAAAGCCGTGAAATCTGAAATACAAGAAAATTTAATGGAATTTATAAAGTCTCAAAATCCGAACCATGTCGCAGACAGATGATTCAAGTCAGGCGCACACAGAAACAAAAACCTAAAGTATTGCTGATTCTGAAATTGAATTCTACTAATAAATAAGTGGCTTTTACATTTCAAGAAATGGTAGGAATAACACAAGAATGTGACAGTGAATATCCTAACCTACTAGCCATTTAAAATCACAAAAATTGACCTTGTTTACCGCTGTTTATGATGAAAAATATGCTGACTAAATAATTTTAACATTTTTGATAATAGAAATTAAGGCTGAAGAGAAATTCCTAAATTAACAATGAGAGCATATGGAGAAAACGTACATGAGACAAAGTCTATACGAATACACGGTAAAACCATGCAATAGAACAAAGCTTCAAAAAGTATTAAAATTAACTGGCAAAGTATTCTTACAACGGTTGTCCGACAAAAAGACTCATAGAAGCCAATAGCAACATAAATAAAAAAAAACACAGGGCACTCATCGAACCAATTGCAATTAGAAAACTGGACATAATAAAGTAGTGAGATGTAGGTACTATAAATAGAATGGTCAGAGTAACATTTGGTTCAAAGTATGATAGCGTATCAATGTAAATCTGGGCGGTAATACCTTCCGCACCTAACTGTCATTCACAATTTACAATGAAACTTAAAAGTTCACATTCGGAAAATCCACTTGTCACACTTCGAAGGATGTTTGTAAAGTTTACTTTGTATATGTAAGAATATGATAATCCCTTTCTTCGTGAATAAGTACGAGCGTTAGTCATAAAATTAGAACATTGTAAAGTACTCAAGAAATAATTACAAAACTCAAACATTATAGACAAACAATAGACAGACTAATTTAACCCAATTTGACACCAACCATGCATGCAACCAAGTACTCCAAAAAGAAATTACCAGTTCACATACATTTCAATTAACCCAATTAAGGGAAAATGAAATTACACACATACATTTTCTAACAGCTACATCTTTACAGGCTAAACCTGATACCGTAGTAAAACAATTCCAAACATGTAGTGGGTTCCTAAACTCCACAAAACGCCATATAAATCTAGATTCATTTTGTCATCTAATCACTGTTCTACTACTAAAGACTAATTCTTTGACTGCTATTAAAAACCTGGTTATAAATTTCTGTGACAAAGTATATGAAAAAAGTGGTATCAATCATTTTTGGACTTTCAAAAATTCATAGGAAGTTCTAGATAAATTAAATGCTTATAATGTCCCTTTTGAATCCCTTAATAGTTTTGATTTCTCTACCCTCTATACTACCTTACCACATAATCTTATAAAGGAAAAATTCAGACGTCTTATTCAATGGGCATTCAAAAAATCCAATTGTGAATATATATGTTCCTTTAATAATACCTTNAAAAGAACTCAATTAATTGGACTTGTTTTGATATGATTTCAGCACTTGAATTTTTACTTGACAATATATTCATTCGTTTCGGTAACTCTATGTATCGCCAGGTCATAGGAATTCCTATGGGTACAAATTGTGCACCACTTATAGCGGACCTCTTTTTGTACTGCTACGAATCTCAGTTTATGACCAACATCAGCAAAGACCCATCTAAACAGCATTTAATTGAAAAGTTTAACAAGACTTTCCGATATTTGGATGATATTTTAACTTTAACGACATCAATACGTATTATAAGGACATCTACCCTAAAGAACTTCTAATAATCATCATTGTCCGTTCTTAGACATCAATTATGATATAACGAATGGGAAATTAGATACTGCAATTTATGATAAAAGGGCTGATTTTTCTTTTCCCATAGTTAATTGTCCATTTCTGGATGGCGATGTTCCATTAGCGCCTTCATATGGTGTTTACATATCTCAGCTTGTCCGATTTGCTTGAGTATGTAATAACGTTTGCGATTTTAATGAACGGAATCTTTTCATAACTGAAAAACTATTACATCAAGGTTTTCGTTAACATAAACTAGTTAAAACATTTACTAAATTTTATCATCGACATAGAGTTCATAAATACAATGCAACCTGTAAACATCTTATCAAGGCTGGTATTTCACGTCCCTTTTACGGTAATGTTTTACATAATAGTAAAAAATACTTAAACTCGCCTAACAAACTTATAAAACCTTTAAATCGTCTAATTCATAAGGGTTTTAATTACGGTATTGCCATCAAGTCATTACGTATGGTCTTCTTTGGTATTAACATTGATTTTTGATAGGGTCTTAGCATTTTAACTAAACACATTCTAAATTTCTAAAATCAGTATTGCAGAGACACGGGTTATGTATTCCGGTATATGCATGAAATCATTATGCTAAACTCCTCACAGGAAGGGATCTTGGTGGAAGCTGTTTACTGAGTGTACATAACTTAATTTGTCAGTTGGTAATGTTTCAGGAGCTGGCATGTCAGTTAACTGCTAGTAGTCTCTTGTGATTTCATGTTTATGTCCGTATATTTAGTTCTTTCAGTTTCATTTTTCACAATTGATTCAGTCCTGATGCCAACTGCATTTTACTGTTGTTGCGATTGTATTTTGATTATCACATTGGCTATAAGGGGAAAGTTTGGGCCCTATAAAACTAGTTTAACCCCGCCGCAGCAGGTTCTCGCCTGTCCCAAGTCAGGAAATATATTAAGCCTTTGTGTGTCTTGTCTGTTTTCTAGTTAGTTTACTTTATGTCTATAGGATTCTAGGATGATGTTTATTTCGCTGAACTTTATTACTCTTTATTTAGGGGCCGACTCCGACCTACCGTTGGGTACGGGGTTTTCTTACTGTTCATTGAAGATCTTATGGTGGCTTCGAGTTGTTATTACCCCCCTTTGGCTCGTTGTCTTGTTGACACATTCCCCGTTTCCCTTTCTTTTCCATAATTGGAGTAATTAAGGTCTATTGAAATCTTTGAAGGTGATAAAACTGTCATAAATGTAATTACATAGTTATTCGTTATGGAGAAGGAAGGCTAAGAGCTTACAGAATTTTAAAAGAGATAATATAGATAAACTGATTTATAGTTTTATATTTTGTTATATTATGGGACCTTGGGCTTAAATTGTGCTACAGTTGGTATGTATTTTTTTGGTGGGGGCTTATTTACCGATTAGATCATCACAAGATCCTCATGCTAAGGACATAATTTGTGAACATAGTAAGTTTTTATAACTTATTCCGCACAAAATTTTTAAAAAATATTTCTAAAAAGATGGTTTTAAACCCGAAACTCCATTTGTATCCTCCAATTCTTTATCCTTGCTTTTTTCTTTAAGTAATGATTACACCCCCTTAATCTATTTTTGCTTTATGTTTATGTGAATTATACTGAATAGTCAATTTATTGTTTGAAAATATTATAATTCTGGCTTTTGAGTGAATGAAAACTTCTTAATTTACAGATAATTGCTTTACAATCTAAATGAAATGCCTCAAGCAGTTTTAAGCTATTGACCTTAACATATGAAATACGATAGATTATCCTTAAGTAAGAACATTATTTCTTATGTTCTTCACAAATAAGACAGCTTAAATCCTGTTATCTGATTGGTCGAGAGCACTTTACTATATTCTAAATAACAATACCTGAGGCCTTACTGAATCGTATACTGTATATCAATTGTGTATTATGACTACTAAGGGACCAACCATTTAACTTGAAGGAGGGGCTATGGTTTTTTTCTAAAAAAATATTTTGGATCTGATTTTATGTGAAAAAAATATTTTGGCTGCCAAAAGGATGAAAAAAAATTTCTGAATGAGGCTTTCTGCCCAAAAAAATAATGTTAATTTTGAAAAAAAAATATTTTGTCGATACACGTGCAAAAAATAAATAATTTGTTTCGCGCGAAGCGCGAAAAAAATTTTCTGTCCAGAAAAAAAAAAACCATAACCCCCCCCCTTCAGGTTAAATGGTCGGTCCCTAAGTTGTTTTTAAAATAAAGCAAGAGCAAGAAAAACATTTCATACAGTTCGCCATTTGTTAAAAAAATAACTCTACTTTATCAAAACAAGGTTTATATTTTTTTTTACAAAACTAAATCTTAGATGGATATGAAATGTCAGTGTCACAAATAAAAACTGACATTTTCAGCTAGATTCGCGTCTTCCCGGATTTGAAATACCGGTTTTGACTTTACCCTGGATTGACCCACTGACAATGTGACGGTTGCTATGCACAGAGCAGTACATGCTTACCCTTCCGGAGCACCTGATGTCACTCTTGTTTATTGAGAGTTCACACTGTTAGTGCTTTAGTTTTCGTGTTGTATATGTAATGTTCGTGTGTTTTGTGGGCATGTGGTGTCTTTTGGTGTTCTTGCTTTTGCCTTGTCTCTGGACTTTGATTTGTGTAATCTTGTGCTTTGTTCCTTCAGTATTCTACTGCCGTTGTCTTATGAAGTGATTCTCAGAAAAATATTGATGCTGTATGTGATAACCAGACTCTATTATATCATGCATATATGAAGCTAAATATTGTTTAAAACTACATAAACTGCACAAAAAAGCTCTTCAGAAAAAAAGGTACCTTAGACTAAGGAGAGGTTAATTAATTATAAAAGGAAATTGATCTCGATTGACCCCTTTAGAATGACCCCTTACAATATTAGTGTAGACCGAACCGTCAGTCCCACAAAGAAAAATCTAAAGATAATGGCAACAAGTACACGCGATTTTAAACGGCAAATATTCAAATAATGAGCAATTGGACAGATATTTGATAGTGGAGTTTGTTTAAAAGACTTTTGGTTTTCGCTCTACTAAAGAATTATCCAAACGACATTAACATTTCTCAAGAAAGATTGTTCACAACGATGTACTACTCCAGGGACTGCCTGCCTTCTGATTTTCTTAGAACTAATTGAAGTTAGATCTCGTTTTTTTCTATCTCTTTTTGTCTCAATATTACATCTTTTTGATTGTAAGAAAAACAAGTTCACATGTCAAAACACGTTGTAGCATTAAAGTAGCAGACCCGATAACCTCATCGATAACACAACTTAATACCGATCTGAGTTTTGTAAAAGATTCTAATATATGTTGCTGAAACTAACACAATAGTAATCAATCCTACGTTTTACTTGACTGTCAACAAATCAGTAGTAGAACCCACACTGATAATATCAGCTTAATTAGGTATAACATTTTTATATTGATGACAAGTCTGACGTGGAAATGACAGAGTACCTTTTACTATAAATTGTTTATAGTGACAGATAGTGTATTGTTTACTTCTAGTTATAGTTAAATGAAGCCAGGGGGAATTATTGATAGAACGTTGACCTAAACAAAAGAAAAACAAAAAGTACAATTTATTTAAAAAATGTTCAAGATTTGATTAAAAATGGGTTTATGTTTATTTCTTCGTAGGATTAAGGAAGGGTGTTATTGCCATAATGTGATTATGTTCTCTTTAGAATAATGTTGCACTGAAGAAACATAAGTTGTTGAAACTTCGGTATTTAGAACTAGAAAATTTTTAGAAGAATTCTTCTATTTTCGACAAGCGGCATTTGTTGCCAACCCTTTCTGGAGGATTGGCTTAAGTTTTTGGTATATCTTCCTGTGCATGTGCTTCTGTAAAATTTCGGAAAATGCCGTAGACAGTACGAAAACGTGTGAATTAGTTTTCCCTATGACATTTTCTAAAAATCCTGACTGACATGTAGATACAATACATATATGTAGCTGTGTATTGAATGTTACCTGAAACGTATTTGCACAGTTAGTAAATGCGGATATTGCAAAGCAGCTAAAGATATTTAAAATATTTTTAATAGTTGGAACATTTGATGTCGACATAGAAGCAAACGGTATAAGGTTTAAGAATTGAGCATCTGTAGATTACGTCAACGCACACGACAGCAGGTGGGCTCGGTTTCTTGAAATAAGATAGATTTATTCCGCTCCCATTGAACTGATTTAGTTTACAAAGAATAAATTGCATGCGGTAGAGGACTATGCCAGAAAATGGATTAAACGTAGACAAGATGAAGACCTGGATTCTCTTTCGGAGTGGGTTAAGGCTGTGGGGTCCATGCTTCTTAAACGAATCATTCAGCTATGAGGGTCAATGAGAACTAAAGCATCATCCATTTTCAAAAATGCCGATGTTGCCAGATACTTTGCCTCCATTCATGACAAGTATGTCGTTGTTCCGGCAGATAAGGCCCTAATAACATCATTTTCATTTGTAAAAATCATTACATCGATTGTTTAAAGAAAGAACAAGGCATTGGCAATACCCAGGGCAATCCAGCATACACAGCTACTACTCTGTCTAAGGAGGAGATATTGAAGAACCATAGATCTGTTTTACTTTCCTTACGGATTTCAACCAAAGATGAAGACACTGATCTCCCCTCCTTGTACTGGGTACCAAAATTACACAAATGCCCATACAAACAACGGTACATCGCTGGATCTGCTAAATGTTCTACAAAACATTTCTAAGCTATTAACATCCATCTTGACACTTGACAGCCGTAAAAGAGGGCCTTCAAAAATATTGTGATACTAGCTTTTCAAGAAGTGGTGTAAATGAAATGTGGATATTAAAAAAACTTTAAGGATCTGCTCGACATCTTAAAAATTGAGATCATTATCATACTGTAACAGCATTAAAACTTTTGACTTATCCACGCTTTATACTACAATTCCTCATGAACAACTGAAATCACGGCTGAAAGATTTAATTCATAGATGTTTCTCCCGCAAGAATGGCGAACGAAGATATAAGAACATTGTTATAGGCAGAAAACAAGCATACTTTGTGAAATACGACTCAGAATCACAGAAAAAATATACAGAGGAAGAAGTGATTAAAATTTTAGAGTTTCTGATCGACAATATATTTGTCCAGTTTGGGGGACTTGTTTTNGCCGATCTATTTCTCCACTCATATGAAGCTGAATTCATCGAAGAGCTTCTTCAAAGTTAAGATAAAAAACTGGCCCAGTCATTTAATTTCACCTTATTAAAGATATTTTATCACTAAACAATCCTCGCTTTGATGATTTTCTTCATCTTATCTATCTAAAAGAGCTCGAAATTAAGGATACTACATATACCTCCACATCAACCTCGTTCCTTGACCTTCATCTTGAAATTTACAACAGAGGTACACTACAAACTAGGCTGTATGACAAAGGCGATGACTTCACTTTTCCAATAGTCAACTTCCCTTTTCTTTGTAGCAACATTCCAAAAGCATCGGCATACGGAGTTTACATCTCCCAACTCATTCGCTAATCAAGGGCCCGTGGTCGATACAGTGACTACCTTGATAGAGCTCTGTTGCTTACAAATATGCTACTTAAGCAAGGGTGTGTTGCCCATAACTTTAGGTCATCACTACAGGGGTCACGATCTTGTGGACCGCTATGGGATATCTATTTCCCAGATGACAACAGATCTTTCTCTTTGCCACTAAAGTTTGTTTTCCACTACCGTATTTGACTTTACTACCGGAGTTGACATGTTTAACACGGCGGGTGTCTTATAAGAAGCAGGAGATGCTTACTCTAGCGGTGCACCTGATCTCAACTATCGTTTTTATTGGGTCCGTATTGTTTGTTTTTTTATATGTGCGTTTTTTCATTTTCTTGTCTGTGCCGTGTTCATGTTATGTCTTTATTTCTTTGTTTTTCCGACGTTGCCATTGTCCTTGGATTGTTCTTTTTGGACTGACGGTTCGGTTCTCACTTACTTTAGGCAGACGTTTGTTTGATACATAAACTCACAACATAACAACATTAAGTTCTGAAATTGATTTCATTTTTGTTATGCATTAATTATTCATTAGCCGATGGTTTGGCAAGCTTTTTTGAAAAGCGTATACTTTGTTGTGCACTAGTCATTGCCGACTCAACTGGCATGCCAATTTTTTGGACTGCAAGATTAAATTATAAAACAATAAAATAGAATAAAAAAGTAACAGGAAACACCTACAATGAACAAATAAAGGGATATAAGTAAATGTACATGGAACAAAATCTCTTAATATATAGTAAGATTGAGCAAATGGAACAACGCTTTCATTGTTGTTCGTCATTTTGAAGTCACCATGAGTTCTTCAACAAAGAGCACATTCTTACCTCATAGTAAGTTCAAAACGGCCCCTAGCACCGGTTTGAGCGGAATTCACTCGCTAAATGTTGAACACAGCTACATCCATCAACTGTTTGACATCTTTTTTTGTCATGGCTGCGGTGTCGTCAACAAGCATTACATATCGGGCAAAGCACTCTTACAAACACTGTCCTCGTTGCCCGGCAAAGGGACCAATAAACAATACAACATATAAACGATCACAGGGTGCTCATCGAGTTGGTTGTAAGAAAACTTGGCAAGTACATATGTAAAATCGGGAGCTGAGGCAATATTTATACAGATGGCTAGAAAAATAGTTTAATATTTACAAAAGAAGAAAGCCAAATGTCGAATTTTGATAACGCATTCATATAAGAAATTCTCGCATGAACAAGTACACCTTAACTGACAATAAAGAGAGCATACAACTCAAGCATGGGGGATCTTTTTACGGATTCCACACTGCACGAGAGACAAACTCTACGGTAAATGAACTAATTAAGGGTTATGGAGTAAATATAGATTGGACAAAATCTCTATAAATATATAATAAGATTCAGCAAATGGAACAAAGCTTTCATTGTTGTTTTTCATTTTGAATGGCTGAAAAACACAGTCACATGCCAGAACTGAAAAAAAAGCGAAAACAACGCCAGGAACTCGGGACAGCCGCACTTGGCACCGGTACTATAGCAAAAGCCAGCGGTTTATGGATTCCCAAAACTCATTTACATTCAATGTTAATTTTGTAGATGGCCATTCCGTGTATTCGATAAATATTCAATTTAAAAATAGGATTGAAAGATTCGTGATAGAACAATATTACCAAAGCAAGACATAAGAAATAATCTAGTATATCATTTGCAGAATAAAAAAAAAACAAATGTAAGCATGTTTTTATAATCTGAAGGATTGTGCGTTCAAATGGCCTGAATTTGTAAGAATGAAATTAATATATAGGGAATTTTAAATTCAGCTTTCCATTTGAGTAAAAAAAATAGATCCCACACATCATGTAGAAATTTATCATGAAAAAAGTGATAACATGCAGTCATCTTAATATTTTTTTTAATGTAATCGTGAACTCCTATACCTTAGGTAGTATTATTATTGAAAGGTTTTTTCCAAGCTTGTCATCTTATACTTTTACTATCCATTTTTCTCTGGAATAGCATTTTGTTTGTACAAATAAACTAGTTCTGATTAATTTCTTTTTTTTGGCAATTAATCCATTCTTATTAATGGTGTCTTCTATTAAATGAATCTGGGAATTAAATTTGACAAAAAGTCTTTGTTTCTGAACATGGTGGTTCATTACTCCATAACACTTCCTTTTCATTATTATTTATATTATTTATCTATATTTTATGAAAGGATATGGACTAAATGAACATGTGACCATAACACATATGCTAACTTCAATTGCATATCCAAATTTTAGTCTTTTGTGGAAAAAACTGAGATCCAACGTTATTCGAGAAAAAAGTCCCTAAAACTAATATCCAAAAAGTATTGTAATGTTGTAACGAGGAAATAAATGACATTGCCAACGGAAGTGACTATCATGTCCCTAGCAACAAGCTAACTTTTTTTCAAAAATCCTTAGCACCCAACAGCTAAGGACTTTTGTTCTCGTAATATTTTTAACATAATAGACAATATAATCAAACTCAAACATGTAATCATGGTGAAAGTCAATGCAATTGTTCTCTGACCAATTGACTTGTCAATTATTTACTCTTTTTGTTTATAACATTGTCGAAGACATGTTATTATTGTGTATATTTAGGCAAAAATACAAATTAATGTCAAGAACACTTATTTTGATTCAATTTTTACCTCATTCAGAAATGTTTTCCTCTTCTTAAAATTGATGTTTTTGTGTCAATAAAACAACAGGATGTACTTCATGTCAAAATCAATTGTCTTTTGTATACTGTTACACTTCCAATGTTCTACAAATATAAAATGTAACAAATGTAGATGTCAAATTTCAGCAGCTAGGATGTTGTTATTGTGTAAAAACTGTGTCTACTATAATCTATAAGTTGTTGAAAATTAAGGTTTTACATAAAATAAAACACCGATATTGCGCAGTTTTATAAATTGCAACTGCAGATAAAATCAAAATATTTTGAATACCGGATATCAATATATTTATTTAAAGCGAAATACCCTAATTTTGTTAAAATACATGTAAGCCAAAGATGCAAATTTTCCATCTTTTTGTACTTTACAAATGAAGTCTTCAGTCCTGTGAAGAAGAGATAATAAACAGGTAGGTTTTAAAAACCAATTTATACTAATACCCTGCTTGATTCGAGGTGCCTGGGCACAATGAAACACTTATTTCAAGTTTATATGATGATTTAATAAAATTTCAAAGGAGTAAGGGACCAACAGAACATTTAATAGGATTCAATTACCGAGCTGCAGAACGAATAAAGGGATATGAAGTAAAATCGGCAAAGCTGTTAGAGAGATTGAGGTACAAATTGAACTTAACCTCTGTCTTCCTCTTTCTCAATTACTGACGATACGGAGAATACAGTATACGATTCTTTTTATACTTTTTAACACCAATTACGACAACACTGTTTTGATATATTTTTTAATTGCATTCCTTCATATGAAGTGGTAGCATTTCAATATTTCAACGACTGCATTAAATGTAAAAAATGAGATAATTACATACAAATGTACGCAGACATTGTTCAAATTGTGTCTATTTTTATTTTTGTCATAGGTGGGCGTTTCCATGTGGTAAGATTCAATTTGTGTAGGCCTCAGACCTCAGAATATATATTCAAATATGTGATTATGACAGAGTAAATAACTTAATAATATATACTTATACAGACTATTTCATTTCATTCTACCAGACAAATTAGCACTTCTCTCATGTGCTCTATAGCTTTAGGAAAACTCCTTACCACAATTAGTAAGCTGCAACATCATTCCTTCTTCATAAAACATCAGCTTATTTGTAAAAGGAATATTTCTAGCATTACATTCATTATTTATAAAATTTTGTGAGGCCAGGAAAACACTATGAACTTGACATATAAACTAGAACGTCAACTGTTCCAAGAACAATTGATAGGCATTTCCCGAAGTTGCGTCATTATGTTCTCATTATTTATTTTCCTAATGAATTGACTTATTGTTTTCTAAATATATCATTTTAATGATTAAACAAACATTCTAAGCTTCATATGTGTTTATTTTTGATAATTTAAACGTCAAATACAGTTGTTGGTTGTGGCTTTGACCTTGACCTCATTCAAAGGTAAAGTCGTACTTAATATTTTTTTAAATGAAATTAATACAGTAAAGATAACAGTAAACACTTGGCCGATATTTCAATCACATGCCATAATCTACTACGGAACTGCACAAAAAGAAAACAAAAGACAAATATTAAATGTAGACAACGATAGGAGCTCGGGATAGCCGGACTTGGTACCGGCACCAGCAAGAGCTAGCGGTAGGGTTAACCGGTTTATGGGTACCCAAACCTCCCCTCTCTATATTACGTTTCCCTATAGTATAATAAACACACAAATAAAACCCAAAACAAGTAGACTACTAACTCCAAGACCACAATAAAGTATATAGTAGGGATGGGAACGAGTAACTGGTTACTCGGTTAATCGGTCGAATACGGTGTAACCGGTTAGCAAAATCGGTATTCTATTACTCGGCGTCAAAATTTATTTCAGTTGCATACTGTTATGTGTACAATCGGGCACCACTATTTTTATTTATCTAATTGATTGGATACATATCAAAGACCAATTAATTGACAAGTTGTTTACATAATGGATAATGTAATAATTACTTTTAAATTTTCACTCCTATCACAGTGTCTTCAACTAATAAGCTAACTTAATTTGCTAATTATCTACCTATAGAAATTATAGAGTTTACATGAATTAACAAAATGTTGAATTATAATGTACTGTCAGAATATAAATGCTACAATTATTAAATTTATGAACATATATTACGTATAATAATAATGTCCAGTGGGTTGACACTGGACATGCCTCTACACAAAATAAAGTAAACTATAAGTTACACAAGAAAATTTGTAATTCCACTATATTACCAAATTTGTACATTTTGAAAAGGGAAAGAAAATTATTTATGGATGAAAATGGTAAATTTAATGATATAAATCAAGAAAAAGATAGAATATCACAGGAGCATTTTCCTGAGATGACGATTGGAAAGTATCTAATGGCTAGCTTATATATTTTTTTCTTTGTATCAGTATCTCGATGTACATCACGAAACAGAGAAACGAATTTAATTATCTATTCAGGAAAACATTCAATATTACATTAAACACCGGTTAACCGGTTAATCGGTCGAAAGGTTTTCCGAATAACCGGTTACAATATATCTGTGAAATTGCCATCCCTAGTATATAGATATAAAATTGTTAATAATTAAAATTGACAACCATTTAAAACACATGTACACATTCAAGTATCACAAACCAATTACGTGTCTTTACTTTCTAAAACAGCTATACCTTATCTATTGCTACTGTTTAAATAATTACACAAATGCAGAAAGTAAATTCACAGTAACTTCGGTATTTAGTTATTTGATAAGTTTAGATATTTCCAAATTTATCACTGATGAAAAGTTGACAATAGATTTAAGAAAACTCAAAAATGGTTCACCTGAAGATTCACACATTATGTCCTCAATATCCGTCAACATCAAATGAATATTTTTTCCTTTACACTTCAATACCTATCTCTTACGCTTTAAGAATTATATCACAAAAACATGTTTAGGGCGTTTCCAAATTAACTCCCTCCCAAAATAACGTGGTGAACAAAGACGATGAATGACACATCTAGCACCAATGCTCAACAAGTCCGTCAAATTTCATTTCTGTGCTTCTTTCCATTTAGCCAATATTGTTGGAAGAAGAAAAAAAAAGAAAAATATTTTTTTAGGAAAACAATAAAAGATTTCCCTATATGGGGAAAAAACTTTAAAAAAGAAAAATGACGATAAATAGGAGTATGTTGACTAAAAAATTCACTAGACTAGCTGGGTAAGCTCTAAATTAAGTTGTTAGAGGTTTGTAAGATGCAATGTTGAGGTGAACTGAGGTACATACTCATACTTCCTTTGGTATAATGGTACACAGAATTATTTTCCAAACAGATATAGAAAATGAAGGTTTTGGAACCCATGAACCCTACCACTAGATTTCGCTGTCGTTGTTATTATGGTACTTGGTTGTGAATTTCGGACGATGTAGCTGTTTCCTGTTATCTTTTGTGTTTCAATTTACAGGACTAAAATGGGTAATACACCATTCAAATGACAAAACAAGATTGAATAACTTGCGTTTTCAGGTATTGTTCTATTAAATATTATGTACATCTTATAACAAAGGTCACAATCTTGCAACTTTTAAGATGTTGACATCAGGATCCTATCATTGTTTACGTTCGTCTTTCGTTTTTTATTTGTGTCTTTTCTTGTGAAGTCCCTTGGTACATTGTTGCATGTGACTGTTTTTCAGCCATTGTAGGTGTTTCCTGTTATCTTTTTTTTATTCTGTTCAAAAATGAGCTTTAGTCATTCCTCATAGTAAGTTCTTCAAGACGGCCTCTACCACCGGTTTAAGTGGAATTCTTGAGTATGAAAATTAAATTTCGGTTTCATAGATTTTTGACATTCAAACAAGGATAAAGAAAACCAAAATGCTATTCAATCTTTTTTAAACGATCACACCAACTTCCAAATATATTAGAAAGATGTAAGTGTCATAATTGAAAATACTGGTGTAGCCTATAAGCATATATATATAAACATTCAAATTAATTCTATGTAAATGTTTAACCGCCGATAGACTTATGTTGATTTAAAAAAAGCAAATGTATGATCTAAATCTCAATAATATAAACCAAGTCGAAGTAAGACCAATCAAAATGTCAAATATTTAATCAAACAGAAATCAATATCCTGAAGTGCCGTTTTAGATTGTCCATATGGAGATGGCTATTTATCTTTGAATTAACTGCTCTTTATTTGGTGGGAATTTTCAGCCTTGGGCTGGTTTACAGTCATATATATTTAAAACCTACTAAATTAAGCAACGAAGCACAATGCTAAGATGTTTGATAGTGGGTTTTTTTAATTTTTGGGTTTCGCCCTAATAATAGAATTATCAAAACGATATCAACATTTTTCAAGCAAGATTGTTCAAATGATGTACTGCTTTCATCCTGTTTTCTTACAGTTTACTTTTGTACCATAGATTAAAGTTTGATCTCGTTTCTTACCTCTTTTATCTCAATATTACATCTTTTTAATTGTATAAAAAAGCAAGTTCACATGTCATAACACGTTGTAGAATTAGAGTAGCAGACCCCGATAACCGCATCGACAACACAACATAATACCGATTTGAGTTTTGTTGAAGATTCTAATATATATGTTGCTGAAAAAATATACAATAGTAATCAATTTGTGTTACAACCCACGTTATACTTGACTGTCTACAAATCAGCAGTAGAACCCTTACTAATTAATCATATATCATGATAGTATGGCTAATATTAGCTTAATTAGATATAAGATTTTTATATTGATGACAAGTCTGACGTGGAAATGGCAGAGTACCTTTTACTAAAAGTTGTTTATCGTAACATATGGTATATTGTTTACTTCGAATATAGTTAAATGAAGCCATGGGAAATTATTAATAGAACATTGACACAAACAAAAGAAAAGCTAATTTAAAAAATGTTCAAGATTGAATAGACACTGGGGTAAATAATAACAAAATACTGAAGTAAGTACTGTGAATTTAGATTCTGCATATGCGCATTTCGACAACTAATGTCTCTTCAGTGAATATTAAAATCAAAACATTTGGAAATCCATAAACCGAAACATGCCTTAGTAAGTGAGAACTGAACCGTCAATCCAAAACGAATAATCAAAGGACAATGGCAACATCGGAAACAAAGAAACAGATAAAAATCTCTGAGTAAAAATCTTAAAGAGAACAAATTACCAATAATATCTAAAAGGGAAGGCCATATGCAGCTAAGAACACAGCTATGCGGGAGGGAGATACTCCTAAGGTTTAACAAAATTTTCTTTAATTTAGATATTGAAAGTTTTAAAATAAAATCGGTTTTCGGGCCAGCACCCAAGTTCTGGCTACTGGGCTGGTAAATACCCTCGAGGACTAATAGTCCACCAGCAGTGACATCGGAGGATAAAGGAAGGGCGTTATTACCATAAAGTTATTAAGTTCTCTTTAATGGGATATAAGTTGTTGAAATGCGCGTCTGCAGAAACTAAATTAATAGTGACTTCGGTATTTTGTTATTTATGCCTGGAAAGTATATTCAGAAAAATGAATCACTTTTTCATCCACGCGGGTTACCTTCTATTTACGACAATCCTAGAAGATTGGCTCAAGATTTGGTAGAACTTCCTGTGCATCTGTTAATTTTCGACCAAAGCCGTCAACAGTACAATAACGTGTGAATCAGTTTACCCATTTTCCCAATGATATTTTCTGAAAAAAAAAACAAGCTTATTCCTGTTATGTAACTGTCTATTAAGTACAAATCTACATAAAATTCAAAAATCTAGTGGCACATCAGTGAAATGAATTTTCCTTTTTTGTTGATTTTCCAGTCTCGTGATAAAGTACTAAAATACCGAAGTTGCATAATAAAAAATGATTTCGTTATGATGTACACGAGTTTCGAGGAGTAGCCTCTCATCAGTAGCATTAGAATTAAAGATTTTTAAGAATTTCTAATATATCCCTGTTTTCTTACATAGATACGTCAATCCCAGAAATAAACTACATAAACTGTGCGACAGATGAAACAACGGCAGTAGAATTATTGACAGAGAAAATCCCTCATCTGTACTGAAGAGACATAAGTTGTCGAAATGCGCATATGCAGAAACTAAATTCACACTTATAGTACCTTCGGTATTTAGTTATTTATGACGTTTTTTAGTCTTCCTAGCCGATGGCGCTGTAAATTTACAGCTATTTTTTGTGGAATCACTGTTTGTACTAAGAGGATTAAAATCATGTTATGCTCAAACCCTTTCCTTTTTTTTGAAAAAATACTTTATATGGAATGTATTACAACAGGGGACATAATTCGCTTATATTTATGAAGAGACTGTAAGGAATACAAATGCTATTATAACAATAACAACAAGCACTTTGAAATAAAATTTTTTTGCACATGAGGTTTCTTATGAACAAACATAAATATAATATCAAAACTTCTGGAAATAAAATTTCACATCGATTTTTATATGGAACTGTACTTAAATGTGACGGCGAAACGTATTTGCAATTTAAGTAAACGCGAACATTGTAAAGCAGCTTCAGATATTCAATTTTTTTTTAATATTTGGAACATTTGACGTCGACATAGATACAAAAGGTATTACGTGTAATGAAATGAGCATTTGAAAATAAGGTCAAATAATGCACAAGACAATAAGCTGGAATAGAAGTGATGTACTGTAATGTGGGCTCAGTTTTCTTGAGATTGGATAGATTTATACCGCTTCCAGTATATTGATTTAGTTTATGAAGAATAAATAACATGCCTTAGTCAGGTAAACTTTTGCTTGATGCATAAACAACACAAGATTTAAAAAAAAAATTCTTTTTCATGATCAGCGCAATATTTTTGACAAGTTCAATGGAAGGAGTAAAATTAAACACGGTTAAATTAAATGGTTTGAAATATGCATCGATGGCTAGGCATTTACTAAAAAAACGAAAAAAAAACAAAATAATTGTTGCGAAACAGCTCTCAAGGCCAACAACAAAATAACGAGATACATGAGCATGTGAGCTGTTAAAAGGGATGAATTCAAAATCTAAAATATGACATAAAGTACAAAAAACACATGGCAAAATAAAAGAGTAGAAACAATAAAAAGGTCGACCGATATATTTCGACAAATATGTCGTCGTCAAGTGGGTCGTGAGTTGTGAAGTTCTGAAATTGGTATCATTTTTGTTATTCATTAACTATTTATAAGCCGATGGTTTGGCAAGTTTTTTTTAAGCTTATACCTGTTATGCACCAGCGATTGCCGACTCTACTTGCAGACACGTGCACAGTAAATAAGATAAAATTATAAAACAAAAAAATAAAAATAAAAAAAAAAAATAACAGGAAACCCCTACAATGGCTAAAACACAGTCACATGCAAGAATTCACAAGAAAAAAAAACAAATAAAAGACCAATCAAAAACGTAAACAACGATAAGATCTCGAGACAGCCGGGCTTTGTACCGGCACTAGCAAAAGCCAGCGGTAGGTTTAAACCGGCTAATGGATACCCAACAGACATGGGGTGAATTACATTTCAAAGTAATGCATTATATTACAATTACTTTTAAAAAGTAATGTATTATATTACACATAACATTTTAGAAATATCATCATGAAATGAATCATGTATACATGACCAGAAAAGACATGGTTGTAGCGGTGTTCGACAATCAGCAAAGAATGTCGCTAAAACCGGTCCTACGGTCCGTCTTGAAGTTAGTATGAGGTGTGAGCAAAGCTCATTATTGAAGGTCTCATGGTGACTTCAACATGAAGACCAAAAATAAAATCGTTGTTCCTTTGCTTGTTTTTACCATGCATATGTAGAGACTTTGTCTCATGTACATTTACTCCATATCCTTTCATTCACCATGTATATGAAATTTGTTAAAAACTGAATATTGTTAACTTTAATCCTGTTTACGCAATGTAGCTGTTGCGTTCGACCATCATCAAAGTCAAAAGCTTGTCACACATGTGCATTCTGTACTACCAAATTCATTCCCCAGTTAAGAATATACCATAATTGATCTATTAGATCAAATCTATAAGGTGACACAATTATGATAAGTTTTCTGGACGTTGTACATCAATTGATTTATTTTGCATTAAACAACGGCAGTAGAATACCGAAGGAACAAAGGAAGTGATGATTACAAAAAACGAAGTCCAAAGACATGGCAAAAACCGCAACATTAAATTGAGACACAAGAAGATTTAAAACCTTGGATACTGACATTTATAAACACTTTTTTTTCTTTTTTTTACAGTAGCTTTTTATTAAAGACAATTTTAAATTTTAACTTGAAAAAAATTTTGTGACATTTTCTTCACATATCTATTCCTGATGGGTTTTCTTCACTGTCTCTCATAATTCTGCAATCAAAGCCATATAGTAGGGTGTCCAAGGTCCAAAAAGACGCTTAGTTTTAGAGTTTGGATTAACGGAATCACAAACGGCTAATTTTTGTTTTAAATGACAGAACAAGTATTCAATTTCAAATTTTTAGCTGTCGTAGAAAGTTCCTGTGGTCACGATTTCTCTAATTTCTCCTTTTTAGGGGTACCCTAAAACAGTGTTTGTGGTATGGTATCTTTAAAGTCATAGAAATAGTAGTACTCTCTTATATTCTTATAAAAAAATATTCACAATAAAGTCAAGACCTGAAATATTTATTTGAATCATAGAATGCAAGTTATTTTTGACTGGTTTTTGTAATTTATCGGTATTAATGTCGGTGTAAATTTGAGTCTAAATTTTTAATGAATGCGAAATATCTATGCTTTATTTATGAAAAATTACAACTTACACGAAAGTACACATACGAATTGTACATATGCTCCAAAAATCATGGATGTAATGTCCACCGTTAAAGAGAAATCAACAATTAAAAAGCCAAAATTTGCGTAAAACTTTCCAATTTTAGTCGATGTGAAGACCATGCCAATTGGTAATGTTCTTTTAAGTGTACAACGAGAGATAACTCTAATCATTTCTAGTAAAAAGTACTTGACAAGCCCAAGTCTTATTAAATTGCGGGAATCTAGTGACAATTTTACGTTGCTTGTGTTTTGATTTTCCAAGCACATGTGTTTGCTTTCACGTTTAAAATCCCTTTTCCATATCATTTCAGATAATATAATAGGGTTTTGTTTCAGTGGGAACGGTCTTGTTAAGATTTATGTCAGTGTGTGTTTTTGGGGGAAGATCGACTTATTTATACTAATAACAAAGGTACGATTTATTTTGCCTTAACTTAGTTTATTTTTTAGCGATTCGTTTTAAAATTAAATTCAAGCTTTCCTTTAAAGAATAATCCTATAAAAATCAGAAATGCGCAGTTCTTTATATCCGAAAGAACCCCTCATATCACGGAGGTGCAAATATTCAAAATGACGGGCCTCTAAAACAAAATACCAATTTTGAAACTTGTTGAATAATGACAACAGACAAATCATTATAAAAAGTAAAACTAAAGAACTACTCCAATAAAATTTACAACAATATTCGAATTTCGTTGCAGTTTTATCTATGAAATGAAGCTCACTATAAAATGCATCAAAATTTTCAAAATTTTAGTAGCTGACCTTTGACCCCATCTAAAATAAAATGTGACCAAATACAATCTCTACGACATCGTCATTTCGATGTGCCATGGTATCCTCTTTCCAAACATGTATAATACAGGTGTGTGTTATTCTGTTAACCCAAAATCGGAAAATTCGTCTCTTGGGCACCGTCTAATAGCTTTACTTGTCAAAAGAAAGGAATTAGCTGTTATGTAAACTTAAAAGCCCTGTCCTTGATAAACTGGAGTTTTCTATGTATCGTTTGCGTTTTTGTCACATGTACATTCACTCCATATCCTTTCATTTTTTCCTATTATTTTTAAAATGTGACAATCATTGACCTTTGATACCTACATGTAGTAGAATGAGTTTGTATTGTGAAACAAATATTGCAAATTTTCAATATTAGAATTGAAATTAAATGTTTTTTATTACAAACTTTCTGAATATAAACAATAAACTTACTTTTATATGAATTGCAGAGTTTGGTGTAATCTTCAGACTGCAAGATATGATAACAAAACAGTGCTTAATTTGATGCAGTTGTGGTTAACATTTTGTTTTGGTCTCATGTTCATTTACTCCATACCCTTTCGTAAAAAATTACAATTTTACATAGGATTTCAATACATTTTCACTTCAACAACTTTTATATGTTAAAAGCTTAAAAGCTTCTTACAGGATATTACAGTTACAAATTAGCATTACCCCCTGCATAGTACCCAAACCTAATTTACAATCAATATCAATTATGTAGATAGCCATTCCGTGTATTCAATACATATAAAATACATTAAAAAAAGAAAAAAAATGGAAGATTCGTCATAGAACAATATAACCAAAGTATGAAATAATAAATCATCTAATATATCGCTTGCAGAATTAAAAAAAAAACAAGTGTAAGCATGTTTTTATAATCTGAAGGATCGTGGGTTCAAACGGCCTGAAATTGTAAGAATGAAATTCATATTTAGGGAATTTTGAATTCAGCTTTCCATTTAAGTTTAAAAATAGTTGACGCACATCATGAAGAAAATTATCTTGGAAAAGTGCAGACATCTTAATGTGTTTTTATTGTGTTCATGTACTCTTATATCATATGTAGTAGTATTATTGGATTTTGTTTTATAAGCTTGTCATGTCATCCTTTTACTATCCATTTTTTCTGGAAAAGCATTTTTGTTTGTTCTAATAACGTAGTTCTGATTAAATTTTTGTCAAATAATCTTTCCATATTTATGATGTCTCCTATGAGATAAATCTGGGAATTAATCAAACTTTGAAAAAGAAAATCTTTATTTGTGAAAGTGATGGTTCATTGCTCCATAACACTGTTTTATTTTTATATTTATCTAACGAATAGTTTGGTAGATTCACTAATGTTGCTCAAAGAAAACTCAGTCAGTTTGAAATATTAGTAATGATAATAAACTAATAGTAATTATAAAAGTTTAAATTTGATTAAATAATAAAAACGAAAAAAATCACGCCCCTCCCTTGGACAAAACACAAAATTACATAAATCAAAATCATTAGACCAGACAGTAGCAAGAACACAAGACGACGGAAAACCAAAGACACTACACACCAACAAAGCACACAAACACTAAAAATACAACACTCAAAATTAAACACTAATCGCGCAAACTCTAATAAAAACAGTGACATCAGGTGCTCCGGAAGGGAAAGCTTGTCCTGCACATGTATGAATGAGTGGAAAATTTGTTGCAATTGTTTTTTTTTTTTTCAAAGTCAACTTTTATGCGAAGAACTCCAAGTTACTTGAATATTAAGTTGTTCAGATCTTTCATTACATAGAAAGAACTTATTGTATTTCTTCTGATCACTATTGCATGTATTTTTTTCGTTCTGCTTTTTTTCTCCACCTCCCTTAAATCCTAAAGAGTGTTGCAATACATTGTATCATAATTTGGTACGAAGCCACAGATTCTGTGAAATTGATCTATTTTTAGTAACAGGATTATATGACTCTGAACATCTCCCCGGATTTGCGAATATTTACGCTAATGCAGGGCCTAAAAATTAAAATATAAACCTACGATAGACCGTTATACATATATATATATATATATATATATAAAATGGTATTTCGTTTGGTTATTGTCTTTTCAGAATTTGAAAAACATCGGTATTTTGTTATTTGATATATACTTTTACTATGCTATCTGTAAAAGTAAAAGGTTAAAATGTTAAATGGAAAAAATAACATTTACGGAAACAAGTCAAGGGCAAAATTCTGGACCGAGGTTCGTACCAACTGTAACAACTGTAGGCCTTAACACTCTTGACATTTTTCATTAGCTATTTATGGCAGTTCACGAGTAATCAATAAGAAGAAACCTTCAATTTGAGCCCAAGGTCAAAGGTCATCAGGATCACTGGTCAATGTGATACTTTTTTTGTAAACGATAAGAAATAACTGATCGAATGTATTACAGAAATTTAAAATGAGTCCAACATCATTGGTTTTTTAAGTAGGGCCCAAAAATTTGTTTTCAAGGTCCGATTTATGGTTTTTTTGTAACTTAAAAACAATTTTATATACAAAGAAACTATAGATAAAAGATGTACAATATGACCGCCAAATGGGTGAAAGGCAAAAGTTTAAAATCCTTAGCAACAATGTTATTTGACAAAAAAGATCTCTAGCAACAATATCCAAAAGTATAATTATGTTGTAAAGAGGAAATAAATGACATTGCCAACCGGAAGAGACAATCATGTCCCTAGCAACAAGCTAATTTTCAGAAAAAAATCCTTGGCCATTATTCAGCTAAGGACTTTTGTTCTCATCATATTTTTTACCAGAATAGACAATTAAATCAAACTCAAACTCAAACATGTAATTATGGTGAAAGACACTGCAATTATTCTCTGAATAATCGTATACTTTCGCAAAGAAATACAAATTAATGTGAAGAACAACTATTTTGATTAGTTTTTTACCTCATTCAGAAACGTGTTTTCCTCTTCCTAAAATTGATGTTTTATGTTTATAAAACAACAGGATATACCTAATCTCAAAATCAGTTGTCTTTTGTATACTGTTACTCAATGTTCTACAAATATGAAATGTTACAAATGTTAAATTAATGTCAAATTTCAGTAGCTAGCACATTGTTATGGTGCAACATAATGAGGGGAACAAGTGGGTTAACTGTTATTGTGATATTAGGTAAAATTGGTTCTCTGTTATCTGATATTGTAATTTCTAATTCCGTATTTTCTGTTATTGCTGTTATCGGACCCCCCCCCCTTTTGCCCACTTCATAATCTATTATAATATTGATGAAAATTAATGTATGTTCTACAAAGAATAAAACACCGATATTGCGCAAATGGCAATATCGGCAACTGCAGATAAAATCAAAACATTTGGAAGACTGGATATCAATATATATATATTTAAAAGTCATTAGCGCATAAAAGCGAAATTTCTTAAGAGTAACGCTAAAATCAGCTAAAGATACCAATTGCTCAATGTTCATGTACTTCCTTAATGAAGTCTTTAGTCCTGTGAACAAAAGATGACAAATATGAAGAATTAAGGCTTTAAAATAACAAATACCGAGGTTTCTGTAAATTTTGTTTCTGCATATGCGCACTTCGACAACCTATGTCTCTTCAGTGCAGATAATATCAAAACATTTTGAAGTCAATTAACCGAAATACGTGTAACAACTTATAGAGAACAAATATAACCAATAAGATCTAAATATGAAAGCAAAATTAGGCAAGGACAGAGCCATTCAAGGGGGATATACTCCTTAGTTTTAAACAAATTTATATAAAATTTAGATATTGCAAGTTTCCAAATAAAATCGGTTTTGGGGCTAGCACCGAAGTACTGGCTACTGGGCTGGTGAATACCCTCGGGTACTAACAGTCCACCATCAGAGGCATCGGCACAGTGGTAAAAAATAACAAAATAATAACAAACAAGGACTACTACCCTGCTTGACTCAAGGTGCCTGGGCACATCAGTTTTACCAAGTGAAAACACTTATTTCAAGGGTATATGATAATTTAATTTAATTTCAAAGGAGACAGGGATCAATAGGACATTCAACAGGGATTAACTATACCCCTCTCTCTCTCTTTGTCAATTATTAACGATACGGAGAATAAATTATGCAATTCTTTTTACACTATGTTTATCACTAATCGCCAACACTGTTTTGATATATTTTATGAAATGCATTCCTTCATATGAAGTGGTAGCAAAAAATGAAATAACAACACACAAATATATGCCAACAGTGTTCAAATTGCGTCTTTTTTATTTTTGTCATAGGTGGGCGATTACATGTGGAAAGATTCAATTTGTGTTTAGGCATCAGACCTCAGATATATTCAAAGATGTGATTATAGCAGAGCAAATAACTTAATATTACATAGATATACAGACTATTTTATTTCATTCTACCAGACAAATTAGCACTTCTCTTAGGAAAAATTCCTTGTCACAATTAGCTAGCTGCAAAACACACCCTTCTTTATCAAACATCAGATTATCCTATACAAGAATATTTCTAACATTCCATTCATTATATATAAACTTTTGGCAGGTTCCCTTTCAAGATTGTGTGGTCAAGGAGTTGGTAGTCTACCTGTATTGTAGAAATATGAATTAAGAAAGGACCATTTAAGAAAAATTCCGCCAACGCGCAACAACTCTTGATACAAATTGAATTTACCTGTGCAATTAGTGCAAAAGTCAACATTTAAAAAATTAATCGTTCCTAAAAAGATAAATACATTTGTAAATACTCATGAAAATTGGTAGAAAAATAACTTATTGCATAATCTATCTAGTTGTCAATAGATGGCAAATGGGGGGGGGGGGGGTTAGCCAATACCAAGTTAAAGTGAAAAATGGCTGTTATTCTTAAAAAGCTAGAAATAAAATAATCGATAAAAGCCCGTTCTACAAAAGTTCAGGTGGAAAAGAGAAATTTTGACACATAATGTTTTGAAGTTTAAGATACGGTATCTTGTTTTTCTGGGGTCTTCTTGTTCAGATTTTTTTCCCTATGAACTGAAATTAAACAGTTTTCATGAGATAGAGTTATCGGACATGAACCTCTATTGTGAAAGCTATGTATTGGGTTTTTATTAGTATGTTTATTATACTATAGGCAAACGGGAAGAAAGGGAAGGTGTGGGTACCAATTAACCCTACCGCTAGATTTTGCTAGTTCCTATTGCTGTTTATATTTGTCTTTTGACTTTTTATTGTTGCGTTTTTCTGCAGTTTCCTGAAGAATTGTGGCACGTGGTTGTGAATTTCGGCCATTGTAGGTGTTTCCTGTTTTCTTTTGTGTTTGAATTTACGGGATTAAAATTGATAATACACCATTAAAATGACAAAACATGTTTACCTAAAAAGTACATGCGCAAAAGACAATTCATTTATGGTTCTCCAAATCGACAAATGCCGTCCAGTCATACAATAGTTTTAAGAAATACATTCATTATAACTTGCCTTACAAGTGTTAATATGTAAAGTTCTATTATATATTATGTATATCTCATAGAAAAGGTACCAATCTTTCAACTTAAAATGTTGACCTCGTTTTCCGTTTTTACCCTTTGCACCATGCCTTGGATATTTGTCTCTGTAGATTTTTACCAGAGAGGGAAATGTAGAATTACAAGTGCAACGTCACATTAGGCAACGTACAGGGGAAGGTATTGTAAAAAAAAAACGAAATATAAAAACATACACATATGAAACTATGGATTTATATCTTCATGATTATTCCTGTTTCAAAAAATTATCGATAATGATTGACCAATTACCTTTAGGCAATAGATATGACAATTTGATGTAGGTTTCTTTTGATCTTTGTCTTTCAAGTAGTGTGAAATTCGCTTACATTGACCTTCGACCTTCAAGTAATGAGTATGTAATTAAAAGTACATTTACACTGCTCTTTGAACTTCAAGAACTCAGTATAAAAATTGATATTAAAGATTGTTTACATTCAGTATCAATATCAAACTTCGCTTATATTGATCTTTTACCTTCAAGTACGGGTATGAAAATTAAAGATCCATTGCATTGACCTCTGACCTTCAATTAATGGACATGAAAAACAAAATTAAAGTTGGTTTCATTGGGATTTGTACGTCAGGTGATGAGTATAAAAATTAAACATCGTTTACATTTACCTTTTACCATTAAGTAATAAATAAACAACGAAAAGATACGGAGTTAATGTACTTAGACTAAGTACAGATGCATGGCAAAGCAATGGAACAACGCTTTGTTCTCTCTCAGCTTTGAGCTTTAATCACACCTCATACTCGGGTACGTTCTTCAAGACGGCCTTTACTCCCGGTTTGAGCGGAATTCATGAGTATGAAAATTAAATTTCGGTTTCATAGACTTTTGACCTTCAAGCAATGATAATGAAAATCAAAAAATTCCATTCAACATTTTTTTAAACTATCGCATTAACTTTTGACATTTTCCCTTTTTTTTTAGATTGAATCACTTACATTGTGACGGATGCTGTTAACAGAGCAGGACATGATTACCCTTCCGGAGCACCTGATGTCACTCTCAGCTTCAACTGTGATGAGTGCCTAGGTTTTGAATGTTGTTATTTTTATTTCGGTGCTTTGCATCTGCCTAGCGTCATTGTTTTCTTTGTCTAACGTCTTAGTTTTCTGTGTCCTCGTTTTGGCCATGTCTTTGGACTTCGATTTTTGTAAATACTTCTCCTTTGTTCCTTCGGTATTCTGCTGCTGTTTTTCCAAATATATTCGAAAAATGTTAGTACCATTATTGAAAATGATTGCGTAGCCTATTAACATAAACAAACGTCAAAGGGGAACATCAGATCAATTCTATGTAAATGATTAGCGGCCGATAGGCTTATGTTGATTTCAAAAAAAGGATGTGATCTAAATCTTAATGCTGTAAACCAAGTTGAAGTTAGACCAATCAAAATGTCAAACAAAAGATATGATCTTAATCATAATGCTGTAAATCTAGTTGAAGTTAGACCAATCAAAATGCCAAGCAAAAGATGAGATCCAAATTTTAATGCTGTAAACCAAGTCGAAGTTAGACCAATCAAAATGTCATATATTTAATCAAACAGAAATCAGAATCCTGAGATACCGTTTTAGATTGTTTATATAGAGATGTCTATCTATCTTTGAGGAAGAGAGTAGGAAGTTAACTGCTCTTTATTTGGTAGGAATGTTAAGCTTTAAGTTGATTTACAGTCATACATACTTAATGTTATGGCGTGTTTGTCCGTGTGAGAATTTATCATACGTTTACTAATTCATTTATTTTTTCAATTTGGCTGTTCAATATTTTCATTGTTTTTACTAAAATGTGATAAGCTGTACACACTACTATTTTTGCCCTTTCAACCTAAGTTACACTGCAAGGTTTGCCTACATCTATTTCGATGTGCCCCGTGTTGTCTATCAATGTTGTTTTTGTTCTTATTTTTGTCTTTCGTCGGGCTACTTAATGACAAATATTTGTAGGCAGACATTACCAGGTTTTACTTTTTTCCTCATTGACCAACCCGATATGTGTTGCTTCAATGACATATTTTAGCTGCGATCGATGTTGCTCAACATTTTTATTCTCTTCTTGTAACCC
>MJUU01066599.1:50451-64387 GCA_002080025.1 Modiolus philippinarum
CTACTCCTCCTGAACCACTGAATAGATTTTGATGAAACTTTAACACAGTCTTGATGACATAATGTAGATGTGCACCTCCTATTTCAGAATTTGATTTGATTGATTTTTGGGTTTTCCCACACAAAACATGGACTTAGCCATTACATTACAAGGGGGTACCCATCTCTTATCCACTACTCCTCCTGAACCACTGAATAGATTTTGATGAAACTTTAACACAGTCTTTATGACATAATGTAGATGTGCATCTCCTATTTTAGAATTTGATTCGATTGATTTTTTGAGTTTCATATACCAAACCTTGACTTGCTCGTAACATTACTAGTGGGTACCCATCTCTTATCCGCTACTCCTCCTTAAGCCTGTGTTCATGTCATAATGTAGATGTGCACCTCCTATTTCAGAATTTGATTTGTTTGATTTTATAATTTCGGGAATCAAATGGGGGTGTGGGGGGTATTTATTAGTGAGCTTTGCTCACACTTTTTCTAGGTTTAGTGTTTTTCAGATGTAAATTAACTAAAGTTAGTTAAAATGGGTACTGCAAATAATGTCTTTTCAGGTAATTATCATTTGACTTGACCATCATTTTAAGGTAACGATTTCTAACCCTTTATCTTTTCCTTTGACCTTAAATTCATTATTTTCTCCATGACTAATATCGGGTCCAATCATTAACTTTTAAGTGTTTTGAGGTAGGGTTTATCTGTATTTATAGGTTGATGAATTGTGTCACTAACATTAGTTTCATTGAAACATGACCTCAAGAGAAATGGAAAACTGTCAATAACTTAAGTCACCTTTGTGATATATTTTGTCTTTGAACTACGGTTTTTTTTGTAATCCTTAGCATGTGGGTAGATTTTTCTATTGAATAACTAAATACCGAAGTTACAGTGAATTTATATTCTGCATTTGCGCATTTCGACAACTTATGTCTCTTCAGTGCAGATAAAATCTAAACGTTTGGAATACCATTAATTCAAATATGTTAAAAAAGTGATAAGAGAACAAATCACCAATATGATCTTAATGAATGTGTCGCGAATTTTACGTTAGCAATACTGTTTTCACAATGACAAATTTTGTACATGGGCAGTTTTTGATGTAGGTTTTTTGAACGGCATGTGGACTGTTTGATGAGGAAACTTTGCGTAGATGTCTCGTACGGTTGCAAGATTCATTAAGATTTGAATATGATTCAATCGCGCATTTAAACAAAAAAAGTTTGATTTTCTGGTCGAAACAGTAATTTGGCAGCTTTACTTTTGTGACTTTATTATTGACTAACAAATGTGAATCATCAACTGAAAACGAACTAGCTCCCTTTTTTCCCACATAATGACAAATAAGCAATGACATGATATGGAGTGAATGCAAATGAAATAAAGTCTCTACAAATACATGGTAAAATCAAATAATGGAACAACGTTTTAATTGTTGTTCTTCATCTTGAAATCACCATAAGGCCTTCAACAATGAACTTTGCTCGTCCCTCATAGTAAGTTGAAGACGGTCCCTAGCACCGATTTTAGTGGAATTCATTGCTAGATGTCGAGCAACGCTACATCCATGCTTTTGTACTCATGGATGCTGTATCGTCAACAAACATAAAATTTACTGGCAAAGGGTTAACTTTAAATTTATTTGAAAAACTCATGCCTAAGACACGCCCAAACATGTGATTATGAGCAAAAAGAGTTAAAAACATTATAATACTTACTTATACAGCCTATTTTGTTTTATTCTACCAAACTAATTAGAACTCTTCTCTATTACAGTCATTGCGCTCTTCAGAAAAATTCCTCATTAAAATTAGATAGCTGTGAACTCTTTCCTTATATATATACATCTTGTATAAAAGAACAATGTTTCAACTTTAAACATTTACTACATGTTGCTTTAGTATCCTTTGCATTCTGACTATGTTATTAGTAATCGTGCAACTTTTATCATTGATGCCTATTTCATAAGTAATCTTTGCATCATGACTTAGTTATTTGTAATCTTGCAATTTTAACAGAACAACCGCAGTAGAATACAGAGGGAACAAAGCACAAGATTACATAAATCAAATTCCAGAGACAAGGCAAAAGTAAGAAAACCAGAGGACGGAAGACCAAAGACACTACATGCCCACAATGGGAATAATATTTACGAGCTTTATTATTTAATGACGACACATTATGCAACACGGTAAAATGCATTGAAAAAAACTGTTGAAATAATCATTAATGAGTTTTAAACAGGTACTGCAATAATTGACATTTGAACTGCACGTAATGAATGTGAACTTTAGAATTAAGGAACACTTCCATTGACCATTGACCTTGAAACAATGAAGAGAAAAATTTTAAATGGAAACTGAAGTTCATATACATTAATCTTTGCCCTTCAAGAAATTAAAGACCTTTTATACCTAGGTGGGGCCTTCAAGTATAAAGTTCGATTACTCTGACATTCAAGTAATGGGAATGAAAATGAAAATCGTTTACACTGACATTTTAGCTTCAAGATACGAACAGAAGTATTAAAATTGAGACTTGTGTTCTTTGACCTTTGACTTTCATGCAAAGAGTACATTTACAGTGACCTTATGACTTGAAGTAATTAGTATGAATATTAAAATTAAAATTAGTTTACAATGACTTTAGTATGAAATTTAGGATTAAAGCTCGTTTAATTTCTGACCTTCAAGGAATTCAAATTCAATTTCTTTTACATTGTTCTCTAATTTTCAAGTAGCATGAATTAAAACTAAAGTTGAAATCCACAATTGTGTTTGAGACTATTGCCCCCGCTTCTTGGTGAATGCATATAACATCAAAAAATTTTGTTAAAAACTGATAAAAAATCCAGAAAAACTGGGACGTAACTTACATTCTTTACGTAATGGGGGATATTGACAGGATATTGTTCAGGATTCCGTTAAATTGGCTTTGGGATCCAATGACCTGAAGATATTAAAGGTAAACTGGCCTCTCACTGATACTGCCTCTATGATAATTCTTTACCAAACCCTTCGGGGAGTTTTGAGTTTGATCTTTATTCCGTAGTGCGACAGTGTTTTACCAACAGACTAGGCTCCTTGAGCTAGCCGGCAGTTTAGCAGCGAGCACTCCTCGACCCATCTTTCTAAATTACGTTTTGTCTTTTTCTTTCCTTCTCAGGATTGTGGTCTTGGAGTTAGTAGTCTACCTGTATTGGGTTTTATTTGTATGTTTTATTATACTATAGGGAAACGGGATAGAGAAAGGGGAGGTTTGGGTACCCATAAACCGGTTTAACCCTACCGCTGGCTCTTGCTAGTGCCGGTACCAAGTCCGGCTATCCCGAGTTCCTATCGTTGTCCATGTTTGTCTTTTGTCATTTTATTGTTTTTCTCGTGCGGTTCCCTGGTGGATTGTGGCATGTGATTGTGGTTTACGGCCATTGTAGGTGTGCCCTGTTATCTTTCTTATATTAATAAATAGATAATTTTATGTTTATGTTTAATCGCCAATAAACATATGATGTTGTTTTAAAATGCAAAAGATAGAATTGTATTCTTATTCCATAAAACAAGCAAAAATTAGACCAATAAAAATGTAAATTATGCCATCAAAAAGAAACTAATATCCTGTAGTACCGTTTTAGATTGTCTATATATCTTTGAGGAAGAGAGTAGGAAATTAACTGCTCTTTATTTGGTAGAAATTTTCAGCCTTGGGCTGATTTACAGTCATATATATTTAAAGCTTACTTAATTAAGCAATCACAATGTTTTACTTCAATACAGCTGATATTAATAATCCGGTCACGATGTAAGTTATTAAGAGTCTCTTCTTGAAAATAACTGATATAAAAGTTAAGTAGAATCTATTTCTAGGTTATCGGGTCAGTGTTTGAGAACGCAGTCAGCCTTCGTATGTCTTATCATTGCCGAAAGACAAGAATATCAAAATTACTGGCAGATGCAAGTACATCGAATTTATTTGTGCTACTAATAGCTCGAAAGTATTTGCAAATATTTTATTTTATTTTATCAAAGTCTTTGGAAAATACGAATATACCAACAATCTTTAAACTGTTAAAGTTTGTTTACGAAAACCTAATGAAATTGGCAGCTGAATACTCAGAAATCGCTTTTGCAATATCTAACAAAAATGATATAATCAAAACAAAATCTTCCTTGTACAAGCCCTACACCTGGAATGGTTTTGGACCCGGGCGCGCCACCAAAAGGTGAATCGTGGAATACCCTGTCTCGGGCCCTGTCAATGACTACCCATTGTTAACAAAATGAGTGGAGAAACGCAACGCCCGATGTTATCTCAACAATATTTGTATTGTTATTATAATTGTTTTCAAAAGTTTTTACATTTTTGATTTTCAATATTAGCATTTAAAGAACATTTCCATGAAATCGAGGATGAGAATTTTCCTTGAGACCAGTTATTTTTTCCTAGATAAAAGATAAAAGTAAGTAAGTAAAAGAGCAGTCTTACCGGGGGTGTATAGAAGACATAATTTATGTGCTCTAAACCATTTGTCCTTTTTCCATTGGCAACCAAAAATCGTCGGCGCGGTTTTCCCATCCATATTTCTTTTTTTTTATTTTGTGACAATGTTCAACTGATTAACGTGTTTTCGTCCTGATATATAGCTGATATACTGTTAACAAATCATTAAATCAACCTTTTTGCGTCAAAATAATGTAAAGTTTATATTTTGTTTATGAGCTGAATTGTGATGCCAGTGGAATGGTATGAAAATCGGATGAGAAATGACAGCAGGGCATTTTTTTTTAAAGTCCCGTTTTTTACATGAAATGCACAGGGACGTCGATGACTCACTTTTGGCAAAATACTTTGTACTGTATCCTTTGATCCTTCGGTATTCTACTGCCGTTGTTCCACTCTTAAAACAGCAGCAGTTTATGAAGGGTAAGAATAACCAACACAACAAACTATACTAAAATGTTTCATGGATTTATTTGGCGTCCCCTTTACATAAGCATTTTGAATTAAACCTACTGGTAGTATAGTTATTCTCGTTTCGTACCTGTATACAAAAGACCTAAGTGTGTTAAAATGTACTTGTACATTATTGTTAAAAGTTATTTTTCGGCATTTATTTCCTTACATTTCCTCGTACATGTAAAATTTTAGATTTGTGTCGACAAACTTTCTTGACACTTACAGTTTCTGATTTACAGTTTGTTGGTAAAATAAGATTCGTGTGGCCTTGGACTAATATAACAACCAGATGTGACTCAGTATAAAAATTATGAACGTTCAAATGGCAAAAAGCAACCACTGAAATACCGAGTTATCATTCAAATATATATTAGATTTGTTTTACTCAAGTTGTATTTTTCAAGATCATTTTGAAGATTTACATTTACAAATAACTTAATCATGTTTATATGAGAAGCATTCAGTGATGAATTAAACAATCTATGATGAAATAACATGGGCGATTTTTTATCTAGATTTTTGTCAGACAAAGAAAGATAACACAAAACAATATTCAGTAATAGTTATCACACGAGGACGTGATGTGTCTGTATAAGATCAGCCCCGACGGCCGGAGGCCGGACGGGTGAGCTTATACAGACACACCAAGTCCGAGTGTGATAACTATTTTACATCCCAGCTAATATATTAAGTGAAGGAAAACATATATACATTATTAAAAATTATTTGCACGCGTTTAATGTCACGAAATGAATTTTCTATACTATAATAATAATATATATCCTTATTGTGCCCCACAACGAGTCTTTATTTACAATTTTTAACAAGGTAATTCCAACGAGTTCGTGGTTTAGCAGGTAAGGTAGAAGTCTAGTAGAGGAGACGACCCTTGTTCGAATCCCAGTACGGACAATGTTATTTTTCAAGGTTTTAAAAGCTTATCTTTGAAAAGTTTACGGAAAGTAAAACATAAAATTTTACCAAGTCCATAAAACTGAACAGTTCCTAAAGTCTGGCCTTGACAAAAAATAATAATAAAAAAGGGAAATATCATTTGTTCTAACTGGAATGAGATTGATGGGGTGATCCAACTCTGATCACCCCTGCTAGAACAAAAGAGCTGGGATGTAACAACATGGAAAATACTTTAAATTGTAATGGAGTTATGTTCTACTTTTAATTAACTTAAACTTTATTGTGATGAATGTTTTATAAGTATCTCGTATATCAATGATTAGACATGCTGAACACTTTTGAAATTCAAACTTTACCTCTATCTTCAATCGTTTTTGAAATATAAGTCAAAATGCATTAAATCACAAAACGTTTAAATAATTAAGGACACTAACTCCTTTATGGGTATTTCGATTTTTTTTCTTCAAAATTTCCAGATATAGCTGATATATTGCTCAGTAGACGTTAAACAATATTCAATCAATCAATCAATCAAAATTTCCATGTGGGTAGCCTAGATCGACCTATTACTGATTTATTTGCATTTTGACTTAATTATATTTCAAAAACGACTTGAGATAGAGGTCAAGTTCAAATTTCAAAAGAGTTCAGCATGTCTAATCATTGATATGCGAGACCAATAACAATACTACCAAGCCAAAGAAAACCATAGTCTTTTGGTCGTACCCTTTAAAGTTTCTGAGATTTTATATTTGTATCTCATCCAAGATGGCCGCAAGCCAGACCATTGGTTAATATAGGGAATGCATTCAAAGATCTTCTGCTAAGAAACTATAATGCCAATTGAAACCAAGCTTGGTCACAGTAGTTCTTAGGATGGTCCCCTTCAAAGTTGGTGATTGTTATGTTAAAACCTCTTCCAAGATGGCCCCAGCGGGGAACATACTTTAACATAGTGCCTATAGGAAATGCATTCCAAGATCTTCTCCTCTGTCTAAGACAATGGTCCAGGTGACCAATACCAATAAAGGCCTCATGGTGACTTCAAGATGAAGAACAACAATAAAAGCGTTATTCCTTTGCTTGTCTTTTACCGTGTATTTGTAGAGACTTTGTCTCATGTGCATTTACTCCATATCCTTTCATTCAACATCTTGAGGACCTTTTGTATGTTTCATGACGCTACAGAGCTTACAATTTGAACACAAATTTACACGGCAACTTAATGGAGGGATTACTCACGGCGGCGCTATCAATTTTTTTTATTCTAAATATTATTAAGGTTTATTGACCAACTAAATACAATATGATAGAAAATGCCTATTTAGGGACCAGCCATTTAACTTGAAAGGGGGGGTTATGGTTTTTGTTCTAAAAAAATATTCTGGATCTGATTTTATGTGAAAAAAATATTTTTGCTGCCAAAACGCTGAATAAAAAATTTCTGGCGGAGGCTTTCTGCCCAAAAAAATATTGTTAATTTTGAGAAAAAAATATTTTGTTGATACACGTGGAAAAAATAAATAAATTGTTTCGCGCGAAGCGCAAAAAAAAATGTCTGTCCAGAAAAAAAAACATACCCCCCCCTTTCAGGTTAAATGGTCGGTCCCTTATTATCAGGGAGAAATTTTCACAGCCGTTTATTACGAGAACCAAAGCAGGGCCATCACAGTCAGAAAACAGGGCATTATTACAGGGCCATTATTGATCACGTGACACAGAAGTTTATTATGAGATTTAAAGAAACTGCTTTCAGTTCATACCACTATTTATTTTTAGCAATTTTAGCCGATGTAGTTTTATGTTCATGAAATAGACTATATTGTTTGTACCCTAATCCAGCTGTATGGAGAATATTTTTTTCTGTTTCAAATATTTGACCCTACTTGTGACGGGCGCATTGCATTTGCGCCAATTTTTCAAAAGTGGGGTATTTCATTTGCGCCACAAGCTTGCATTTCATTTGCGCCATTTCTCAGGTAAAATTTACAAGTAAAGTTTCAGGTAATAATGTAGGGGAAGCAATGATAAATATACTATTCAATATTTTATATTTAATATATCCTTTGGAAAATATCTAAAATATTATTTAATATTAAATATTTACTACATTTGATATATACAAAATTTTCACTTTACACATTGGTTTGGATCATATTTGTTGTATCAACATGAAACAGTTTAAGTAGTGGAGGTGTTTATATTAAATTTGACTAATTTAATCCGAAGTGATATTTTCTTGGTTGTTTTTATACATGTTTTTGGTACTTCTGAACCTTTAAACACGATTGTTTGTACATAGTATAAACAGCGCTCTAATAGTGATTATATCAATTTTAGTAATTTATTAAAATATATTGCTCCACATTTAATTCAACCTCCCCGTGGTGAGCAAGTAAAACAGGTAATGCTGGCAAATAGAAGAGGGAAATACAAGTAAAATGTATAAAAGTTAAAAGTATTTTTACTTTTATCTAATATACTATTTACCTGTATTTGGCACAAATGCAAAGTTTTTATTTTGGCGCAAATGAAATATAGTTTGTGGCGCAAATGAAATATTTTTTTGGCGCAAATGAAATACTAATTGGCGCAAATGCAATGCATCGCTTGTGACCACTCATTTTAATCATCTCATCATAAGGGATCTGAAAATATATAACTTTTCTTGATTTTCTGAGAAAAAAAAATTGTTCTTCAGCGGTAGACCCAAATCCAGCTGTATGGAGAATAATTTTCTTTTTAAAAAATGACCCTACTTGTGACCACTCATTTCAATCATCTCATCACAAGGAATAAAAAAATAAACTTTTTTAATTGATTTTTTTCAAAAAAGTATTTTTGTCCATTTGGGTAAATCTTTCAAATACAGCTGTATGGAGAAACATTTTTGTTTCAGATATTTGACCCTAGTTGTGACCTCTCGTTTTACTCATCTCTTCACAAGGGGTACGAAGATACATCATTCCTTGATTTTTTTAAAATAAAAGGTTTTTGTACTTAAGCAGGGTGAAAATCTTATATGCATTTTTTTTTTGTTTCAGATATGTGATCCCACGAAAGACTTTTCGTGTAAAAAAATTAATTTCCAGAAAATTATTTTATATACATTTACATTCACTTCTCAATCTATTTAAGTTCATTAATTTGGTTAATAAAAGTTTTAAGAAATGGGTATTTTCATAATGGCCCTGTTATATGTCCTCGGTCTGTAATAATGGCCTTCGGATGCCGTAATGGCCCTCGGCATTGCCTCGTGCCATTACAGCTATCCTCAGGCCATTATTACAGACCTCAAACACATAACAGGGCCATTATGAAAGTGCCCATTATTAATACTATAATATTTATGACCGTGTAGTATAAAACGTAATAAACATGATGCTGCAAAACCAGTGTTAACAAAAATGTAGAAATGAAATGATATCTAGGACAAACAGCGATTATGGGCATTATAATAGGCGAAATATAAGTAATACCAAGTCTTTATGACCTGTATATTATTCGATATGAAGTAAAAAGTCCATATTCTTTCTGGGTCTCAATACATGCATTACAAACAAACTGGCATGGATACTCTAAAATAACATGAAACAGTGAACATGGACTTCTGCCCTGGGAAAGGAACACAAGATGGCATCTCAGATCTCTACATACATCATTCTTTATTTCTGTCTTATCGAACACAGTAGCAGTTAAAGTAAAGATGATGATAGCTCTTCGTACAAAGACAGCAAAGCAAATATAAATGAACACTTAAAATGAAACAAAACCAAGACGTACAAGCTTGTTATTGCTCGAAGTCAACTAGCTCGAGATGCCAAAAAAAAAATAATAATAATAAAAGATAAAAAATAAAAATAAAAATAAAAAAACACACACACAGACATTCAACAGTGAAATAAAACTGCAAGGTTTCAAAAAACATAAATAAGTTTTTTCCATAATCAAAAATTCTCAAACAATCTCACTGAACTGGTCATTTTGGTATTACATCGTCAGTTTTCTTTTGTTTGCCAAAAAAGATGAAACGAATAACGTTTATTGATGCAATTTTGAATGTTTGTGCGTTTTTATTTTTGAAAGAATAATCACTTATTTTTCTTACAGATACGACATGTACAATGATACTGATGAAAGTGCATCTCCTTTAATACGCCCGAAATAAGTCTAGACATTGGATTCAGTCAAGACAAGTGGTGAATGGTGCACTAGTCCACATGGAGCCTGATTAATGTAAGTACGTAATGACATCAAACTATTTGCATTTAGTCCGTTGCCGCTGCACGTATTATGTTAATATCGTGGGAAAGGACACATCAGTACAGACTAGACGCCTATCTAAATAAGGTTTGACATTGCTATACAAGGAATGAGAAAACTAAATACATAATATTTTAATGACGTATTTTGGAACAGTTAACTGTTATTTGTTTCGTGTGAAACAATACAATTGTTGATGAAATCTGTCATGGCTGTATTTATTGAACACTTGAGAACTTCCATCAAGTGAAAATATTAGGAAATATTCCATGACAGTGGCGGAATAAGGGGAGGCGGGTGGCTCCCCCCCTTTTCGGTTGGAAAAGATTTAAATTCGGAAAATTGGGTTCCGCCCCCTTTTTTTGAAAAATTATGGATCCCCCCTTTAGAAGAAAGACTGGATCCGCCACTGCATGACAAACAAAACATACAGAACACAAAAAAGGTAGAAACAGATTGAAGAAGACAAATATTTAGTATCTTAGTACTAAAAAATCAATATCATTAGATATCACATCGTCGCAAAACAGCACATGCTTGAAGTTATTAAGTATGAGCAAAGTACAAAAATGCCGAAGTTGCATGAAAAAACAATACATTTCGTTATGCTGTACACGTGTTTCAAGGAGTAACCTCATTGTTGAAGGCCTAATGGTGACTTAAAGATGAAGAACAACAATAAAAGCCTTGTTCCTTTGCTTATTTTTACCATGTTTTTGTAAAAGAGAGATTTGTATTTATAGAGACTTTGTCTCATGTACATTTACTCTATATCCTGTCATTCACCATGCCGCACCAGCAAGGACATTTTATACAGGACCAACGGACCATATTAAGAAGCAGGGATCTTGTATTTAAATCTCCAAAATACTGTCTAACAATCCGTATTGATGAAACTGAGGGATTATTTCAAAAACTATACAAAAACAGATGATAGAATGCAGAAGTCGACTTGGTAAAAAAAACTGTAAAAGCATTAATGAAAACATACACACAATGTATTTGCATAATAATTTAATTTAATACAACCTAAGATCTTCAATCCGGCGTCAATGATCCCCTTGAAATAAGACCTGTTCAATTTATATGGGAAATTGTTGTGACCCCCCCCTCCCCCAGTTGGTAGTTTCAAAAGAAGTCATGTAAGTTCACTTAAATTAGCTTGCAGTTCTATATACAGACCAAGTAAATTCCCCAATTTGTTCTTAAAAATAGCATTAAATGCCAAGACACCACGAAACGATAATGTTTCCTCCAATTTAAAAAGTAAGAAGGATGCAAGTAATATCTTTTATTGAAGGACAATTTACAGAGAGAAATACATAACTGGTTCATTTAAATGTTCGACTAAACCTTTATACCGAAAGTCCTTTTTCTATATTGCATCAGGACATACAACGTAGTGTCCAGTACTAACCGTACAAGCCGAGTGTGGAACGGAAAAAAATTGGATGTCATAATTCTGAGGTATCATATAAATGAAGATAATGTGTTTGAATTCTAGGTTCAAATGACCATGAACAATAAAAGCGTTGTTCCATTGCTTTGTTTTACATGTATTTGTAGAAACTTTGTTCGCACTGTTCACACTGTTAGTGCTTTATTTTTTGTGGCGTTTATTTTATGTACTATTTGTTTCGTCTTCGCAGTTACGTGCTCTGCCTGTATGTAATCCTTCTATTGTCCTGCATTCTGGGTGTATGATTTTGGCTCTTGCTTCGGTATTCATTTGGAGATTTATTTGTCTTGTGTGCATTTACTCCACATCCATTGTTTGCTTATCACAGACCATATTGTAAGATGTGAAATTCGCCCTTTTTGTTCTTCGTCAGGGCAGTCGTGAGGAAGACGTTGCTTATTATGCCGTAGCACAGATCTGGTAGGATAATGATCAGCAAGATCTGACTTTGTCACTATAAAGAAGACAGTAGCGGCCGTTAGCATGATTTCAAAAAAATCGTTCCAATTTTTCGTATGGTTCAAATTATAACTATTTTAGAGTTTTATTTATAAGTATTTTAGAGTTCTATTTAATGTTATTTTTTATGGTCTTGCTGTTTCTATAGTCTTTTTAATGTGCTGTATCTGTAATGATGCGTTGTTGGTTCTTTCATTTTTTACATGAACCAACGGCAGTAGAATACCGAAGGAACAAGAGAAGTGATAATCACAAAAGTCCAAAGACAAGGGGAAAAAAAGCAAAAGAGAAAAACAACGACAAAACAAGGACGTGAGACAGTCACAATGCACGGAAATAAAAAACGACATAAAAAACTAATGCACTCATAGTGTGAACTCCCATGACAACCGGGAGTGAAATCAGATGTTCCGGAAGTTAATCATGTGTTGCCCCGCTGACGACATGGAAGACCTGGGATTTTTCGCTGTTGTATTGGCGTGCCACTATATTTCATTCCAAAATTCAAATATGAACTATTTGTCTTGTGGAACATTTCCCTGGCAAACTAATAGACGATATACCACTTTCGAATTTTTGGGTTATTGTCGATATCTTACCCCAAATCTACTGGAAACAATCGTAGCTACTCGGCCATTTCCGTTACACTTATCCAGTAAATGGCCGAGTAGTTACTATTGCTACTGGAAACTGGTTTCCGACGTCAGTTGACCGTAATCAAGGAATTCTCGTATTTATTTAATAAATTGGTTGGAAATGCCACGCCTGGGGTAAAATGTTTATTTATGACATGTTCGGCTATTATCAAATCATAAACATCTTTCATTTGTTGATAGAATGGTTTATTCCCTTTGCCCCCATATACAGGGAAGCCATTTTTACCCCGTTTGGCCTCTTTGACCCGCCATTCTAATAGCCGGAACGTTCCGGAATTTGACTTTTGGAAGAATGTTTATTGTTATACTGACATCGTAATATACAACATCTGACATACTACCGTGTTAGGATTAATGTTTCAGTAATATTTATTAAAAGTTTTAGTTAAACACATCGACTGTCAAGTATAGGTTTCTATTTGTTTTTCTTTACGCTGGCTGTTCAATAAAGAAATTTGGAAACTCTGTGGATTTGAGTTTGACTTTTATGGAATGACATGATGTTTTGTTTGGTTTACGACATTTTTACGACCCGAAAGCCGATTATATTTGGAACCTTACAATATCTAAATTTTTGTAAATTTTGTTGAAAACTAAGGAGTATCTTCTGTCCTTAGCTCATTTTACCTTTACATTTGGATCATAATTATTGGTTATTTGGTCATTCTCAGTTTTTAAACATCTTTGAGTTTCTGGTCTTCCAAACGTTTAGATTTTATCTGCACTGAAGAGACATTAGTTGTCGAAATTCGCATATGCAGAAAGTAAATTCACAGTAACTTCGTTATTTACTTATTACAATTACATTCTCTTAGCTTTTTTGACAGAAAGCTCGGGAACAGTCCTTTATAATTTGAGTTTCATATCAATAAAATGAATGTCGTATTTGTGTACATTTAATTTTTTGGGTTGACAACAATCGATTTTAATTAATAAACTTTCGTCGAAATTTAATGTAACCCGCCCCTATGACGAAAACATAGGTAATCAACGATTACAGAGTTCGCCTCGTTATGGCACTTTGTCACAGTAACAAAATCTTGACTGGATGTTGACATCACATTTGCATGGTTGAGCAAGGTTACATGATCCTACCATGTATAGTGACTGAGATCTGAACTTGCCTGAAAACTTGGACATAAATCACTCATGCGTAAAACATAAGTCAAAGTGACCTACTTTTGCCTGGATGCTGATGTACCATCAGGGATGCATGCCTATGCAAG
>MJUU01066599.1:65140-80534 GCA_002080025.1 Modiolus philippinarum
GTGAGATAGCCCAAGATGCACCTGCATACAAAGTTTGATGATCCTACCATGCATAGTTGCAGAGATATATGCCCAAATGCGGACGCGGACGTAGACGTAGACGCGGACGAAGGGGGTACTCCAATAGTCCCCTTCAACTTCGTTGAGGCGAACTAAAAATATCATACAAGAATGACTTTAATTCTTTCCTCCAAACTCGTTGCAAACCGGTAGTTCATTTGTGATTTTATAAACATATCAATAAAATGAATGTCGTATTTGTGTACATTTAATTTTTTGGGTTGACAACAATCGATTTTAATTAATAAATTTTCGTTGAAATTTAATGTAACCCGGCCCCTATGACGAACAAATATCATACAAGAATGCCTTTCCTCCAAACTCGTTGCAAACCAGTAGTTCATTTGTGGTTTTATTTACATGTAGAGCGTATGGCTCCCTGACACCATGTTTCTCTGTTAATAGTACCTTGTACTTGTGACCATCAGGTGAAATTACTATAACGTTATTGGATTGTCTCCCTGCTACGTAAATATTCCCGGAATTGTCTTCACTTATACCATATGGATTACGCAGCAAGTCATCTGAGTATTGCCACAGTAAGTCACCATTCATATCGTAACAGAACACCTTATGATCTTCACAGTTTGTACAGAATATTTTCCCATCAAATAACGCCACGTCTTGAATATAATATCCAGAAATATGTAAACGACTAAGTATTTTTCCTTTCAAGTCTAGAACTAAAAATTGACCAATATGATTTAGTCTAACTACCAGTTTGTCCTCAACTCGATCGATGCCGTAACAGGGAGACGTAACGTCGATTTTTGACATTATTTTCTTCGTTTTTAGATCGACCAGTACGACATTCTTTTCATCTCGTATAGTTATTGCAATTGTGTCACCATCTACGATTGCAATATCTCTCGGAGATCCCGTGAGGCGCATTACCTCCCTTGCATTATTTTGCTTGTCTGTACTCAGTAACCGTTGATTGTCGAAATCGACAAATAACAATTCACCGTTGTTCAGAATTTCGCAGCCAGTGATACCGGTGACGTTTTCACTTTTAGGGAGTTCTATTTTCATCTTGGGAATTAGTTTCACTTTTTCGACATGATGTGAAGAATGGTTATATATATGTTCGTGTTCACTCTGTAATGGCAGAATATTCAGGCTGATCGGATTGCTCTGAGATGTTATTGTCCCAAATGTAAATGAGTTTTTCATTAATGATAAAAGCTCAGGATTTATATCTAGTTTCAATCTTATTTCATCCAAACTGCCTGTTTCGTGCAACTTCTGGAGATATTTGATTTTCTCATCAATTGCATTTTCCATTTCACCAGTGTACATAAAGATTTGAAAGGTAGTTGCTTTCTGTCTAATTACATCCAAGTCCGTTGATATTGATTTCACGTTCGCTCGTTCAATAGTCAATTCAGCCAATAATTGCTTCATTCTTAACTTCACATCATCATATTTCATTTCTATTTCGTTCCTCAACTGAGATTCAAGTTTATCTAAACGATGGTTTATGACTTCTCTTACTTGTAAAACTTCAGTTAGACAGGCTTCTTTTTGTTTATCAAGATTTGTGGAATTGATTGAACAGCTCTCATAAAGTTCGTCCAAATTTGTCATCAAACTTATGGCCTCTTGTTTGATATTGTCTAAAGCTGTTTTGGCCTTGGAGTCTTTTATGACGTCATGTAAAGGTAACAGGTTCCTGCAATCAACATGTGTTTCGTTAATGCATTTAATGCAGCATGGATGTCTGTGGAACTGGCAGTAAAATTCGTATTTTTCATTATGATCGTTACAACTTATTCTAAGAGCTAGAACCGATTTAGGTAAACTGCTGTAATCCCCAACAGTAATTGTCACGTGATCTTTCGATATCTTAGAACGGAAATGATGCCGATTACAATCTGAACAGAGAAATTCTTCACAATCAGGACACCAGACAATTGCTGTCACATGACTTTCTATGCATATATCACAACAGTATGTACCTTGCTTGGATGCCATTTATTCTATGAACTGCAAAAAAGGCATAAAACGATTTTGAACGTTTTTGAGCAAACAAGTTATTTGATACATATGAACAGAGACATATAATTAAATTATATGTCTCTGATATGAATCAATTGCACAGCATACAAACATTACCTAATCACTTTGAAGGATTTGCTATCTCCTTGGGTCATCTGCTCTTTCCCTCAATACACTATACTTCGCTACGGAACAGAGTAAAGTCAGCTCACCAAACTTATAAATAACTTATGAAGTGCAAATGTATGTATAACATGATCATCAATTAAAACGATGTAATATCATATATTTTTACTGATTAAATGGAAGCCTGGTACTGACATCCCCTTTGACTTGGTCTCGAATAATATTTTATCTATAGCCATCGACACTACGTGAAGATAAACATTGAATTAATTACCGTAAAACACAGATATGTGCAATATTCAAAATTGTAATAACATAAGAAGCAAAGATTTCAAAATCTATTCGTTAATATGAAACATAACAAATATAATAGTTTATCTTGATCAGAAGGTTTTCAGATTGTTCAATATTTCCTCCTCAGTTGAAACGGATAAAATATTATTTTATTGTGCATTAAGTCTATTGAAGATATGTAATAATGTTCCTAATAAATCAGAAATATATATCATGTACTATTGTCTTACATTGATATAAAAACTACTTACGAGCAAATCCTTAGGATGTTATGAAGACAGGTGAAAAAGTAGGTTTGACCTACTTTATGATTATAATGAAATCGATTTAAAACATGGTATCATCTTGAAAGGGTCAATGACCTCTAAAAGCTTTCTTTTAATGGTCCCTGAAATCGTTTCGGGATAATATTTTCCATTAGTAAAACTGATGCATGTTCTAAAAGCATTGACTGTGATAATAATCCTTGTTTACAATATCAATGATTAAATACATATTATTATTGTTATGTTTACCTGAAATCCGTCATTATTATGAATAAATGGAAGGTTGCATGACCGAGATCGATTTGACTACCCTACTTCCACTACTAAATACCACAACAAGACACTAATTATCTATTTGTTAGACAATAAGAGGACTTACATGGCTATATGATGTTCCATATAAAAAATAATAATGACTCATACAGAATAAATAGTTCCCTAAAATACAATACAAAATACATAACATACAAAAGATTCCCCGTGCGAGAGATGTAGGTGTTCTTGTTCTTGAGAGAATTTCTCATATGGATGCACTATTATACTTTCAAATTTTGGCATTATTTTTTGTAACTTCGACTTTTTATTCTGAATACCTGATTATTGTGCCCACATATCCTGATTTTATTATGCCAAGTTTTCTTTCTTTTGACTCGATGAGTGCCCTGTGCTTGTTTAAATGTTGCGTTTGTCTTCTTTAAGTCTTTTTGTCGGGCAACGGATCACAGCAGTTGTAAGAACACTTTGCCAGTTAATTGTATATTTGTATACCTTGCAATATCTAAATTTTTGTAAATTTCATTGAAAACTAAGGAGTATCTCCCTCACGCAAAGCTCTGTCCTTAGCTGATTTTGGCTTTACATTTGGATCATATTTGGTATTTGTTCTCTATCAGTTTCTTAATATATTTGATTTAATGGTCTTTCAAACGTTTAGATTTTATCTGCACTGAAGAGACAAAAGTTGTCGAAATGCGCATATGCAGAAAATAAATTCACAGTAACTTTGGTATTTAGTTATTTGTTGAAATTACCCTGCATTCGTGAGTCATAAATCACGGATGTAGCTTTGCTCGACATCTAGCAGTGTATTCTGCTAAAAACGGTACTCACTGCATGTCAAATATCAAGTGGTTAGATAATAAACAGTGCAAAAAATGTCAATGCAACGTTACTGTATGGGCCACTGGAAACTGGTCTGTACTGATTTGTCTTCAATTGCATACCAAATATTAATGAGCTACCATGACTGTTTGATGTAAAATAAAAGCAAGATTAAAGTTAATAAACAGTGTAAAATTTCAGAGTAAGTGGAGTGTGACTGCGGGGCATAGACATAAAACATGACTGAAAGTGATTTGTACTGATGTTAATGCCATTGCATACTAACCATGTCCTGTTAAGCAGAAGCAAGATAAAACTTCGCCAATTATGAACGCCACCGCCGGCAAATCACCATACCAAGTCTCTAAATATCGGATTTCGTCCAAGAAAAGTATGTTGTTGGGGTAAGGCAAATTTAGTTTGAGGGACATAAGAAACATCGGTTTAAGTCAATAAGAACTGCGTCTTATGAAAATCTGAAAACAAAATGAAGAAAATCTGGTTATAAGGAAGTTGATAGCTAGTATGTGATATGGAAATATGTTGGAAATGGTAAGGTCAGTCTCTCCAATTGGGATCATATTGAAAAATAATGGTGGAAAGGAGGTCGAAATATTAAAAGACGGAAAGATCAGTCCGACTGCTTTAGGGAATGTGGTGAAAAGTTGAAATGAGCAAGACCAAAAGAATATACCACGAGTCCATGGTGCCAGTCGACAGTATAGAAAGATGGACTTTTTATGTAATATGTTTAATGGCAGCAAGACAAGTCAAACTCCTTGAAGATCATGTTGAAATAAGGTACAAAAAACAATTCTCGGAGGATTATTTAAACACGGTAATCACAAGCAGACTATGTTGGAAACATGTTGAAATAACAGATCTAATGAAGTAAGACTAAACATTACACATACAAAATGAAAGCCGGTGAAGCTTGTTTGAATATTTGAGAAATATGACTGTCAGGAACAAATTGCAAGAGAGAGGCAAGATGATAAAGAAAAGACACATTATCTAGGAACTGCAAGTAAAATCAAATATTTATCTAGGAACAAGTTCAAACATTCCTTGTTTTGTGAGGAGGTCATAGTTTTACGAATACAGAGGTATGGTTCATCACTCTCGGAGAAACATGTTTAAACAAAAACATTCTTTAAGATAAAATAAGGTCAAGAAAACCATGATAGTTGTATCAAATTAGACCCAGTTAGCGAAAAATATTCACGCACCATAAGGTATGTAAATTAGATATATAAGGATATCTAAGAGATGATAACATCTCTGTAGGTCCAACAATACAGTTCAAAGTACAGTTATAAGGTCAACCATTGCTCATGATACATTATTTTGAATTGACCTTGTGTATGATTCCCCATACATAAGGTCATGGTTCACCAACAGTGGTTTGAAGCACAAACTAACAATGAATCAAAGCACATTACCTTGAAATAGTCTATCCAAAAGCCTACCCTAAAAGACAAAGAGAGGAAGAACCTTCAACAATTAAAAGTAATACATGCCTTCTTTGGTGGTCATATGCATTTGACACACAATAAGGTTTGTCATGCTTTTTTTTAAGAACATATTCATGGACAAGTTTAACATATTAATAATATTTGCCTATTGTATAGGATTAAACACCGTTATTTTAAGGAAATTTATTGGAGTATAAACAGGACCAAGTCATTCACAAACATTCCTTTTAGATGGTGTTTAATCCATATAATTATTTTCTATTTTTTCATCAGTAATTAAAATTGTATTCATATAATGCAGATCACATGTTTTTGATTGTCTTGGCGTACGAATTTATCAGGAGTACTGAAATGCAGCTCAGTCAACTTCTTCTATATTAGAATTATTAGATAATAAATTTTGTGGGGTGTCATGTTAATACCAAACCTTAGATAATTTTGATAATGTATACAGCAGAAGACTGATATTACTTTTAGGAATACATAGAAAAATCCCTGAAGGAACTGACTCTGGTATTGTTTTTAAAATTAGTTTTGGTTTGCACTAGGTTTTTCTTGCTTTAAGATGTAATCTCAGTATCATTTACCCGTTTTTGGTCTTTAAATATATTTCTTCACTAAATATAAAAACAAATCTAGTCAAAACATTTATTGCATATCTTTTCTTTTCTTTATAAATCATGTCAACAAAGAATAAAAGATAGAACAAGATTATCATTCTACAGTTCATTAATGGTTCTTTGCTTATCAATACCCATATCACTTAAATTTCATTTGGTTACATATTTTCAGAAATAAATCTCATTAAATGACAAAATACAAAAACATATTAAGGAGTTATATTCTAGGAGGGACAAATTAAAAAATTCACAGGAAACTTAAATTTCTTTTTCATATTTGTTTAAGTATTGATTAAAAACATGGATACAAAAATAAGAATTTCAATACAAATGTGTCTTAAATTGCTTCTTAAGATGTTTTCCATGATATTAAAAAAAAAGAAAATGAAATAACTTTGCAAAACAGGTTTAATGCATTTATATGGGTGCAACTGAATTGTGACAAAGGGATCACTTTAACTATGGTTATTTATAAAAATGCAGTACACAACCTATGGAAATAGATGAAAAACTTAGAAAAATCTCTCTTTAAAAAAGGTCATTTTTTGAAAATGGTAACCCCTCAAGTTTATTATATCAAGGATAAATATTTTTATTTATTAGAAAATGGATCAAACACCACTTTAAGCAAAAAATATAGATAGGTCAGTGTGGTCCTTTTTGAGATTTAAATGCCTGAAATTTTGGCAGGAAACCAAACTTCTCTAGAGTTTCCATTCACTTTTCATTAAGGCATTCAACCTTTAAAATGCAAAGAAAGAATATTCAAATTTTGTCAAAAGTCTTTTGAAGATGTATACAATCAAATTTTGAAAAGAAAAGTGGGGGTCAGTGTGTAAAATTGTCTTATGCAACATGATGGATAAAATAAGGGAATTCCAAAGGTCAGAGACAGTTACAAGCAGAGGCTCCCTGAAGCCTATATCGCTCACCTGGCTTTCAGTTGCCACAATCAAGCTAACATTGTAAATTATACAGTTGAACTTCAGTCTCTCAAACTTTGGTAGAGCAAACACCACCATTAACTTGGACTCTAATTTAAGTCTGATCATGTTTGACTGTACTTCTTTGTTGGGCTTTTTTGACAAATTGTCTTGCTAAGGACCACTTTCGACACCAGTTTTGAAGTCGAGACATCATTTGGTAAATGGCAGTCACAACAATTATATCTTTAAGTTACAACATCAATATCTATTTGGAAACCAAATTTCATTGAAATAGGACAATGTTGAATTTTCCCACCTTTTTGGCGGCCATTTTGAAAATAGCAGTCAACAAACAATTTTCAACACCGGTTTTGCAGTAGTGACATCAATATCCACTTGGAAACCAAATTTCATTGAGATCAGTCAATGTTGATTTAGCAGCCATTTTGAAAATGGTGGTCAACGAACAATTTTTAACATCAGTTTTCAAGTTGTTACATCAATACCTTTTTGGAAACCAAATTTCATTGAAATGGGACAATGTTGAATTTTTTGGCGGCCATTTTGAAAATGGCGGTCAACGAACAATTTTTAACATCAGTTTTGAAGTTGCTACATCAATACCTTTTTGGAAACCAAATTACATAGGAATCGGACAATGTTGAATTTTCCCGCCTTTTTGGTGGCCATTTTGAAAATGGTGGTCAACGAAAAATTTTCAACACCGGTTTTGAATCGCAACATCAATATCTATTTGGAAACCAAATTTCATTGAAATCGGACAATGTTGAATTTTCCCGCCTTTTTGGCCGCCATTTTGAAAATGGTGGTCAACGAAAAATTTTCAACACCGGTTTTGAAGTTGCAAGATCAATATCTATTTGGAAACCAAATTTCATTGAAATCGGATAATGCTGAATTTTCCCGCCTTTTTTGGCAGCCATTTTGAAAATGGCCGTCAACCAATAATTTTGAACATCAGTTTTGAAGTCGCCACAGCATTGCAAACATTTTATCAATTGACACTTAACCTTCATCTTCTATACTTTTGGAAATAAAAGATGAAAAATATGAAAATTTTGGAAATTCCATGAAAAAAGGGCAATAACTCCTACAAGGGTTTTTGACTTATCTTCAAAATTTCAGGGTGGATAGATCTTGACATGCTGAACATTTTTGCAATTTAAAGTTGACTTGTATCTCTTATAGTTTTTCTGATAAAAAATTAATAAAGTTAAAATTTTGCAAATTTTACAGAAAAAAGGGCAATAACTCCAAGATGGGTTTTCGCATTTTCTTCGAAATTGCAGGGCAGGTAGATCTTGCTATGCTGATCACTTTTGCCCAATGTCAGATTTTTGATATCTGTAATGGTTTTTGAGTTATTTGCAAAAAACAGCTATTTACCCCTATGTTCTATTTTTAGTAACAGCAGCCATGTTGTTTGGTCTTCGGACTAATCGAACACAATTTTTAAACTGCATACCCTGGTGATGCTTCAGGCCAAGTTTGGTTACAATTGGCTCAGCAGTTTCAGAGGAGAAGATTTTTGAAATTGTTGACGGAGAACGGACGCAAAGTGATGGCAAAAGCTCACATGGCCTTTTAGGCCAGGTGAGCTAAAAACCTGAGGAGTGATCATCTTTAAATGTCGAAAAGTTTTCTTTCAAACATCTTAAGAAAAGTAATTACAGCTGACCAATACTATATAATTTAGAGTTAACAGCCCTTTCTTTGTAACAAGTCTCTGAACAATTTTATTTTTTTATGACTTAAAATTTCATATGGATTATTTTCACGACACATACAAATATTGTAGAAAAAATTATGACTAAAGAAGATGAAGAGTAAATTGTGAGATATATGTCTTAATTGCTTATGATCGTGAAAGGTGAAGGATGACATTATAGTAAGACGAGAATCGAAAATATCTGTCAAATTTTTCTTATTTCTTGGGTGTTATCCTTTCATTCATGGGTAAAATATTTTGACCAGTTTTGATCCTAAAACAGTTCAGTTGGTTTTAAAATCACAATACAAAAAATAAATTGCATTTAACGGCCAGAAAGTTAATAAAAATTTCCTAAAATTTCCTAATGTTTAAGTGAGAGAAAAGCCAAAAAAAAAGCCTTTTCTACACCTTTTTTAAACATAAAATATCTAAAAAAAATCCATATGATATAAATTATTTTTGCATTTTCCTTTGCAAAACAATTCCATCTTTGAATCATATATATTACTGTCTCTACCATACTACATCCTTGGGTTTATACTATAGCAAAACAACTAAATATCTACAAGCTATATTTCTTTGTTTTTTCAGTAGCCTGTATATACTATGACACATATTTGTGTAGAATTTTTTTAAAAAATCTTCTATAAGTCTGAGCAGAAATCTGACTTTATGTAACTGCTACCTTTTTTAGTGGAATATTAACATTCGGGAATAAATACCTATCTTAATATCTGACTTTATTTTTCTTACTTTCTGTTCTTAAAATATTAAATGCAACTTGGTAAACTGTAAAACAAAACAATTTATATACTAACATACACATACAATGTGCATTTGAAAACAAAATATTAAAGCAACTTCCCAATATAAATATAATTAAAACAAAACTTCTATAAACTAAAGATTATATTGCTGTAAACCAACTTATTTTTGTGAATACTTTATTTTGCATTTTGTCCCTCAAGGAGAACTTTGCAACTAATTTTCAGGAGTTTCAATTTCTGTTAATGCATTTATATGTATAAATATTAGAAATATTCACAAAGATTTATTTTTGCAATATTTTTACTCTCCTGAAGATCACCAAAATAAATAGCTTTTGAAATTACTTGGTTTACAGTATATTATTTACAATAATAAGTTCCTTGTCACACAATATATAAAAAAAATAGTTAAAAATCAAAATAAAGTGCAAATTTTTCTACAACCTGTTCCTTTTACAAATTAATGCAACATGTATTCAAGTATTAATAATATATACTGGCTCATTGATATACTTCTCTTAAGAGTAATAATTGAATAAAAGCAAAACTAAATGTAATTCAAACCAATTGCCATTATGCAGTTTTTGCTATATAGAATTTATTGTAAATGAATTCGTGAAAGGCCCTTTAAAATTGAATTTTTGTACATTGAAAGAAAAAAGCAAACTGTTTAAAAATAATGGATTCATTCGGCAAAACCTTAGGTCTGGATACCAAGAGCTAAACAGAATTTCAAATCTCTAATTCATTCTCCATTTTAATGAATTCACTTTGAATAAGAAGTCTCTCTCTGAAACTTTTAATGTACTGAATTTATATTACTTGATAGTGAAAACTTTCAATAATTAAATATTGACCATCAAAACTTATTGCAGTATATATAAAACCTTAATGATGACATGCAAACATCTTTTTATTGAAAGTTTGAATAATTCAATGAATAATGTAATCTTTGTTTGATTTTCACTCTATACATAAAATAATATTATATCAACACTCAAAAAATGTCATGTACAATTTTTGATGTGTCATGTGTGTGAATATCTGCATTTTCTTAAGAAACTATGTTTTTTGAACTGAAAATTTGTCATAATAAAAAAAGAAGAAATTCTAAAAAAAAAAAACCAACATAATTATGCTCATTTCGAATCAATTCAGTCAAACAAAATGTATATCGGTCATTGGAGTAAGTTTATGGACGGATATTTCAATGCAATAAAAATTGAAGTAAAATGGGATATACATTTATATTTTTATGTACTTATCTTAAAAATATAATAAACACAAAATGTACATAAAATTAATAATATTTCTGTTTCTTAAAACCATTAAATATAATGTACTTTCAAATTTTACTATACAACAACACATTTGATATGTCTGAATATACATTGTAAAACTGACTATTGCATATACATTTAATCATACAGTATCAGTGAATTAACAAACTCAGCCTCCTACAAATGGCCTATCGACAAACATGTCATTAATTTATACACATTGTAATTACAGATTAAAACAAAGTCACACATATTATAAATAGAAGTTAACAAAATAAAAATAAAATCATAAATAATGCAGTTTGATTTAAAATATTTGATTATATTATCATAAAAATAAAAATACATGTATATATAAAAATAACATTTGTAAAAATAAAAGTCAACAATAATTATGTACACCAGTATCACAATTGCTATGGTGATGAAATCAGATAAACAAATATGTGAGACAATGGTTTTTGTGACATATTGATTTCAAATAAATATATTGATGTAAACTATTTGGTAATAATAAAATAGTTTGTCATAATGAATAAAAAAGTTGATATGTGTGTAAGTTTGATGAATTACATGAGGAAAGCCTCCCATACATGTATAAGATATGATTAGGTTGTCATGAAAACAATAGTACAGTAACTCTTATCGTTATAAATACATTTAGATCATAATGCATATTTCAATTGCCCAAGCTGGGCCTACCATTTTAACTATTTAAAAAACTGTCCCGTTCTAAAGAATAATATAATGTCAAGGTCAGGAGCCATATTGCAGTCTTGAATATCCTATAAATGACCACGCCAAATATTATGTAACCAGAAAGATATAGTTATCAAACAAACTGAACAAGAAAAACACAACAAACTGCAATCAATGTCAAAAGGCATAATGGCTTACAAAATTGTGAAAATTTAAAATGTTTACCAGACCATGAAATTAAGGTATAAGTCATATGCAAGATATTCACCGACTAGCTAAAACAAATATACCACAATTCACTGACCTGCTTATAATTAATGGGAAACATAAATAGCATACAATAATACCACCACTGGACCATATATGACGCTCCTGCATTAAATGGTTTATACAAATACTCAATTATTCTGCCCAATAGATTCCATTAAAACTTTGGATGCATACATCACAGTTTTTGACAGGTACTTTTTGTACTAGTTGAGACATAAATAAGCAGTTATCTGTACATTCAATATAATCAAGTTCACAAGAAAATACAATAAATATAACATCACATATTACAGAAGCACAGTGCTAGGAGTTTACTAACATTAATTTTAAAGTGAGTTCACATGTATTGCATATTTTAAGCAAATGGATTATGTATGTATGACTTTTTATAACAGTTAACTCAAACACATCAGAAAACCTGTATGCAAAACAACATAGAAAACTGGTTTCATCTGGTGTGTTTTCAAAATATTTCAGTCATATGCACATCAATATATGTGTTTTTGTGGTAGAAATAATGTCATTACTTAAAATAAATGCTGTTCTTTTACTAAAACCATTTCAGTTCCCACATAATAAAGCAGACACTAATATTGATGCTTGATGCAATATGTAAAGCTTCACAGTAGGTTTTACTCATGATGAAAAATGGGATTTTTTGGTGCTCCTTTCTTTCCATATTGCTATTTCTGAGAAATTCTTTAATATACAAAATAATCATTAGTGTTAAATGACTATCACATTCCAGCTTTTATATAATGATAAAAAATCAAATGATATGTAAAAAAATCTTCTATCAGACATTCTGTATTTCAGAATTAGTCTTATAATGAATTTCAATGAGACGAACTGAACGACAGCAGGTTGCTACCTCCTTCAGTATTCTTCTTAAAATGTCTCCAATTGGTCCAAACATATGTCTAAGGCTTACAGCAACATTCCACATAAAGATTCCAAACGGCTGGACAAATCCATTGAAGAAATAGGACAGGAAAGGCTTGCAGAAAAATTCACCCAGAGTTGAAATTATACCCACAATTATTGGATGAAGGATATGTTTCAAGACAAACTTCAGCAGTTCTACAATTAGCAAGATAGCAATACTTGTGATGATTCTGAGGACACCAAATACTTCCTGGTAAACTCTGGTCAGGATACCTTCAAACCTGTAAACAGTAACATTGCATATTATTAATGACATAGTCATAGAATATAATACAGATATGATGTACTGGTAAACTCTGATCAGTGTTCCTTCAAACCTGTTAACAATTACATAGTTATAGAATATGATGTATTAACTAGATGTTGTTGTAAATGACAACTATCCCCACACTCCCTGTTTAAAACAGAAAACAGTTGTTATACACCCTGGGCATAAATTTTTTCATTATTTTTTAAATCTAACTATTGAAAGTCGCTACTGTTACTAAAAGAATTCTAAGATATATGGTTGCTAGGTAGAATTCCAAATAATAACTGGTCTTTGAGACTTTCAGGAAATTTACATAAATTGGAATCAAATATTTTTGAAATCCAATTGATGAAAATGTTTGTCCTAAACTACACAAACAATTTAAGTAAGGTTGCTAAGTTGAATTCCAAAAAATAAGTGGTCTTTGACCCCTTATAGCTCGGAAATAGTAAGAGCTATGCCAAATCCATTGACATACTGCCGAAAGCTTATATCAAGAGGAATGCAAAGAAAAAATCCCATTGAAATCCGATGAAAACTTAAAAATTTTAGGTAATCTGCAAATTAGCAATTTTTGGTCCTGTTTGGCCCTCATAGCTAGGTAAAAAAACAAGTTACCATAAATCTAATAGTAGAGCGCTGTGTTAATTTTCATAAGCTATCCATTGAAAAAAACTGCAAAATATCAGACAAAAAATGTAATTGTTTTTTTTTTTTTGGATTCGCCCCTTTTGGGCACTATTTATCTTGGGAACAGTACGTATTACATGAAATCCGTTGCCATATTACTGATTGGAAATTTCCTCAGGAGCACACTGACAGAAACCCCATCAAAATCCAATTAATTATAAAGATTCTACAGACAAATATGTGAAAAAACCCGATTTCACCCCTTTTTCTAAAACGGGTGTGGCCAAAAACTGAAAATTAAAACCTCAGTTTGCGCAAAAGCCGAGAAACATCATACTAATATTTGATAATGATCTGTCCACTAGAACCAGAGTTATGCTGTCTACAGACGCCGACGACGCCGACGCCATACCATTATACGACCACAAAATTTTTGCTGTCATATAAAAATAAGTGGTCTTTGAGACATAAAGGAAATTTACAAAAATTGGAACCGCCTTTCAGAATCCTAAGTTTTCAGAATCTTGTTTTTTACCAAGAATATAAGATAATATGCCAAAATTAAAAAAAATATGTGTCTGACATTTTCAGGAAATTTACCAGAGTCGAAACCAGAACCAAAATTCCAAAAGCTTACTGCAAATCTATTGACTATATGCAACAATTCTGCATAAGGATTTAATCCCTAATTCCTTAAATGTAGACGGAGTTTGTGGCACATCTTTGGGTCTTTGTCAAAATTGACATCATGGGGCCTCTTGTTTGCACCAAGACCAATATCAAAACTCCGAAAGCTTATTGCGAATCTACAGACTATATGCAACAATTCTACGACAAAATTAAACTAAAGTAATGACTGTCGGAAACGACAGTGATCCCCGCACCCCCGTTTGACACAGAAAACAGCTATAGACCCTGGGTATAATTTTTCTGAACATTTTTGAAATTAAACTATTGACAGTCACTATTTTTACCATAAGGAATTAAAGAATATATGGTTGTTAGGCAGAATTTTTAAAAAATAAGTAGTCTTTGAGACTTTCAGGAATTTTACAAAATTTGGAATCATATATTTTGAAAATCAAATTGGTGAAATGTTTCTTCTTATTCTAACAATTTTTTTAACTATGGTTTCAATGTAGAATTCCAAAAATTAGTGGTCTTTGACAATTTCAGGAAATTTACCAAATTTGAAATCAATTATTTTGGAAATCTAATTGGTGAAAATTATTGACCTTTAATATCAAAACAAATGCTAAAAGTATGGTTGCTAGGAAGAATTCCAAAAATAAGTGGTCTTTGAGACTTTCGGGTAATTTACCAAAATTGGAATCAAGTATTTTTGAAATCCAATTGTTAAAAACGATTGTCCTAATTGAAACTGATCCTAAAAATATAGTTAATAGGCAGAATTTCAAAAAATAAGTGGTCTTTGAGACTTTCAGGAAATTTACCAAATTTAGAATCAACTAATTTTGGAAATCTAATTGGTGAAAATGATTGCCCTAATCAAAACATATCCTAACAGTATGGTTACTGGGTAGAATTTAAAACTAGATTAATGACTGTCGGAAACGACAGTAATCCCCGCACCCCCTGTTTGACACAGAACTAGCTATAGCTATAGCTATAGACCCTGGGTATAATTTTTCTTTCTATTTTTGAAATTAAACTATTGACAGTCACTATTTTTACTGTAAGGAATTCAAGAATATATGGTTGTTAGGCAGAATTCCAAAAAATAAGTAGTCTTTGAGACTTTCAGGAATTTTACCAAACTTGGAATCATATATTTTGGACATCAAATTGGTGAAATGTTTCTTCTAATTCTAACAAATTTTTTAACTATGGTTTCAATGTAGAATTCCAAAAATTAGTGGTCTTTGACAATTTCAGGAAATTTACCAAAGTTGGAATCAATTATTTTGGAAATCCAATTGGTGAAAATGATTAAC
>MJUU01066599.1:85856-122508 GCA_002080025.1 Modiolus philippinarum
AAAGTATGATTCAACTCACTTAGAGCAACCTTTTTATGTGGAATTTGGATTGGGATACCCACTGTGTATACTTCCTGTAACTTTGGTCAGAAACTTTCAAACCTGTTTTTACATTGTATATTATTAATGATACTGTCATTGAATATTTAATAAATAATATTTAAACAGAAAATATTCCCTGGTAAACACTTGTTAGAATTCCAGACTGGCAGATAGATTTTTCTTATTTATTAATATTTGATATTGATACATTTACCAACATTGTAATTGTTGACTTGATCAAATCTATGGGTCACCATGATCTTAAGGAATATATTATATTGTTTACGAAATAAAAAGTATTTACAGAAAAGGGAGATAATTTGTTGAAAACTGAAAAAAAAATGTTGTGCAATATTATAACATCACCATGAAAAGGGAGATAAAAGAACATTTTGCTCTGGAAAACAAAATGATTGCTTATCAAACTCATTTTTCACAACACATCCAAACAAATGTGCATGTATGAAGTGTCACTCTACCTTCAAAAGAAAAACTTATTTGATTTGAATACCTTTCAGCAATCCGTGGCATTATAGCCTGTTCTGCTTCATCTTCAACTTTATACTCCTGTAAGTTAGTACCATGTCCAAAATAATATGTCCATCTGCAATATTAAAATAAATATAATGTACAAAAAATTTACAATTTACATCTAGTTGAATGGAGATAAATGTTTTAAAATATTTCTCATTTGTAGGATTTCAGGCAAAGCGTAATTTTTATTTTTATGCTAAATATTTTCAAAAACAAATTATATCACCCTACTTTCAGTGAATTCTGAAGGAAAAAATGTGCTCAAGAAGCCAATAACATTCTGTTTGTGAATAAAAATTACTTTCAATGTTGTTTATATCAAATTTGATACATTTTACAAAAGAATAATGATTATTTCAACAAATCATTTTTGTGTTTTATTTACTTTAAGATCACAGAAAATTTTATGTGAGAGTAATCTGTGTTCAAATGTCACATGGATATAATGTGCAAACATGAAAATGGCATTTAATGCTTATACATATATATATTATAAAAAAAGTAATACAAAAGATAATTCCATAGCAAACTAATACCTACTTAATTATATCAAATTTTGTTAATATACAAAACACACTATTATATGCAATAATAATGCTTAAAACTTGTCAATCACAAAGTTATTGGATTTACAAAAAAATAAACGTACTCACTGTTATTTTAAACACATACTAAATTATGTTAAATGACGAACACTGTCAGTGAGCAAATGATATAGGGATAAATATTTTTTATTTTGAACATCAAAGCATATGTTCTTATACATTGCGTAACTAGAGAAAGTGTGTAAAAAACATAAAAGCTCCACAAACAGACATAAAAAAAAATTCCAAGGTAAGTCTAGCGTAATATTCAGTTGAGGTTCTTCTTTGTACTCTTCAGGAAAGTATGGTTCTACGTGATTTAAGTTTAAATTTCAATGTAAAAAACTTGTTTTTTAGAAATTGTAGGTCAATGTCACTGTATTAGCAAAAATCCAAAAACGCACTAGAGGTGCAAAAGCCGAGTTGCAAATATTTGTTATTTTCATAGGTAAATTATCTGATATGCAAATAGTTGTATATAAGCATGAGTCCCATAAACCTAAAAATAAAAAGGGTTGTTCCTCTCATCATTAGTTATGTTTGTACAAAGTTTCATTCTGATGTGATATGTGGTTGTTGAGATATTGTGCAGAAGTAGAAAAAATGTCAAATTTATGTTCAATTGTAAGAAGTTGTGACCCTTGAACTTGTTGCACAAACCTCAAAATAATTAGGCTTCCACCTCTAATCATAAGTCACGTCAGTGTCAAGTTTCATCTAGATGTGACGTTTTTCTGGAGATATTGTGCGGAAACTGATAAAATGTCAAATTTTTGTTCTATATTTAGAAGTTGTGACCTTCAACTGTTGCACAACCTCAAAATCAAAGGGCTTACTCCTCTGATCATTAGTCATGTCTGTGCAAATTTTCATTTAGATATGACCTGGGGTTCTTAAGATATCATGAAGTAACCAAAAGTAACACCCTGACACCCCGACACCCTGACGCCCAGACACCATTCATCAAGTTATAAGCCCCAACTCGGCTAATAATCAAGTTTTATTTCAATTGGATGTAATCTTTTTCAGTTCTTATCCAGAAACCAGAAATTTTCAATTCATTTTCGGTCCCTGTGACCTTAACCTTTGACCTACATTCTCCAAAATCAAAAGACTTCTTCTCCTCCTGGTATCCAACAACATATCTAAGTTTGATTTCAATTGGATGTAAACTTTTTCAGTGATCAGCCGGAAACCAAAATTTTTCTGAAATTTTCGGTCAGTGTGACCTTGACCTTTGACCTTCACTTTCCAAAATCAATAGGGTTCTTCTCCTCCTGGTATCAAATAATATATTCAGGTTTGATTTCAATTGGAAATTATCTTATTCAGTTATCATCCGGAGACCAAACTTTTTCTGAAATTTGCAATCTATTTTCAGTTCCTGTGACCTTGACCTACATTCTCCAAAATCAATAGGTTTTTTCTCCTCCTGGTATCAAATAATAAATTCAGGTTTCATTTCAATTGGATGTAATCTTTTTCAGTTATCATCCAGAAACCAAAATTTTCTGAAATTTGCAATCTATTTTCAGTTCCTGTGACCTTGACCTACATTCTCCAAAATCAATAGGGTTCTTCTCCTCCTGGTATCCAACAATATATTTAGGGTTTTATTTCAATTGGATGTAATCATTTTCAGTTATCATCCAGAAATCAAAATCTTCTGAAATTTGCGATCTATTTTCAGTTCCTGTGACCTTGACCTCTGACCTACATTCTCAAAATCAAAAGAATTCTTCCCCTCTTAGTATCTAACGTTATATCAAAGTTTCATTTGAACTGGATGTAAACTTTTGAAGTTATCCTCCAGAAGCCAAAATTTTTGAAATTTTCAGTCAATTTTCGATCAGTGTGACCTTGACATTTTACTTACATTCTCCAAAATCTATAGGGTTTTTCCCCTTCTGAGATCCAACAACATAGCCAAATTCATTCCAATTGGAAGTAAACTTTTTCATTTATCATCAGGAATTCAAAATTTTTTAATTTTCAATCCATTATTGCGTCACTGTGACCTTGACCTTTGACCTACATTCTCCAAATCAAGAGGGTTCTTCCCCTCCTAGTATCCAACAATATATCCAAATTTCATTGCAATTGGATGTTAACTTTTTGAGTTATTATGTGGAAACCAAAAGTTGACTCCCTGAAATTTGGACACCCAGACACCATTCATGATATTATAAGCTGAGTTCAACTTTGTCACAGCTTGGCTAATAAAATATGTTGAACTCATCAACATGATGAACTGGTAAAATATCACTGTAGTAAGGTGTAATCAATGAGAAATGAACCAAAATGTAATATTTCAACAAAGTCACTTTATTCAGGAAGTACTCATTTAGACACTTAACTTGATAAAACCTATGTAGAAATTGAGAATTAGAATCAATGCAGTATTTAAGCAAATCACTCAAGCATCAAATTTGAGTCACTAAGGGACCTAAAACTGTAATCAAGCATATGAATTGAAGTAATTATAGACTGATAAATTAAGTTTAATCTACAGGTCCCAACCACACTTGGTGGTAAAGTATAAATAATTTGTAAAGGTTCCTAGTAAAGGAACCTAGCATCTGGCCTGCTCACTCCAATGTCATTATAATTTGGCCTTTATTAACATGTATTCCAAGAAAAAACTGGTCTTGAGAGCACATGTATCAGGAAATTTACCAAAATTGAAATAATTTTTTCTTAAATCTAACCATTGAAAATATTTGTTTTGGCTTAAATTCATCACAAAATCATGGTTGCTAACAGGAATTCCTGTAAATTCCTTTCATTTGAAAGTTTCAGGAAATTTACCGAAATTGGAATCAACATTTTTGAAATCTTACCATTGAAAATATTTTGTCTTGACTAAAATGCATCCAAAAAGCATGGTTGCTAACAAGAATTCCCAAATACTTGTCTTTGAGAGTTTCAGGAAATTTACCAAAATTGGAACATTTTTAATTCTTTTTCAGATACCAAAATTGGAACATTTTTAATTCTTTTCAGAATTATGTCTATTATGAACTAGAGGCTCGCATGAGCCTGTATTGCTCACCTGGTGACTGGTTTTATTCATGGTCTCCATAAGACCACCCATTCATACTATAAATCAGTTCACCAGATGTTATAGTTTGGATCTTGGATGAGGTACAAACATAAAAATCACAAACTTTGAAAGGGACCACCCAAAGAGAATTGTAACCAAGTTTGGTTCAAATTGGCTCGGTAGGTTCAGAGGAGAAGACATTTGAATGCATTTCCCATAGAGTCCCTATGTTAAACTATGTTCCATGCTGGCGGTCATCTTGGATCAGGTACGAACATAAAAATCACATACTTTAAAGGGGACCACCCAAGGACTATTGTGACCAAGTTGATTCAATTTGGCTTGTTAGTTTCAGAGAAGATCTTTGGATGCATTTCCCATAGAGTCCCTATGAATGAGGTATGAACATAAAAATCACAAATTTTCAAGAGGACCACTTAAAGACTATATTGTGACCAAGTTTGGTTCCAATTGGTTCAGTAGTTCAGAGAACAGGATTTCTGAATACATTTCCCACAGGGTCCTATGTTAAACTATGTCCTGTGCTGGTGACCATCTTGGATGAGGTACGAACATAAAAATCACAAACTTTAAAGGGGACCAGCCAAGGACAATTGTATCCAAGTTTGGTTCCTACTGGCTTATAGTGGTTTCAGGAGAAAAGACCTTTGATAGCATTTCCCATAGGGTCCCTATGTTAAACTTTGTTCCACACTAGGAGCAATCTTGGATGGGGTGCAAACATAAAAATCCCAAACTTTAAAGGGGACCATCCAAGGATCTTTGAATGCATTTCCCATAGGGTTCTATGTTAAACTATGTTCCCTGGTGGTATCCACCTTGGATGAGATGCAAACCTACTGGACCTATGTAGAAATTGTGGTCCTTGAAAAGCTCAACACTTTTGCAATTCACATTTAACCTCTATCTCAAACAGTTTTTGAAATAAAAGTAAAAACATAAAAAAATCGTGAAAATTTAAAGAAAAAAGGGCAATAACACCTATGTGGGTCGTCAGATTTTCTTCAAAATTGCAGGACATGTAAATCTTACTATGCTGTCCCTTTTATTTAAATTTTATTTCTATCTTCTACCATTTTCAATAAATAAGACTAAAAGTAACAAAAAAACAAAAATTTTACGGAAAAGGGGCAATAACTCCAAGACGGGTTTTTGAATATCCTCCAAAATTGCAGGGTATGTAGATCTCATCATACTGATCATTTTAGCCAATGTCAGATTTTTTATACCTGTAAGGATTTTCAATTAATTTGCAAAAATCGGCATCTTACCCCTATGTTCTATTTTTAGTAACAGCAGCCATGTTGTTTAGTCTACGGACATAAAAATCACAAACTTAAAAGTGCATAACCTGGTGATGATTCAGGCCAAGTTTGGTTAATATTGGCTCGGTAGTTTCAGAGGAGAAGATCTTTGAATAAAAGTTAACGGACGGACGACGGATGCCGAGTGATGGCAAAAGCTCACATGGCCTTTGGCCAGGTGAGCTACAAAATGGCCAAAATATCTGATTGTATGCAAAAATTTCAACAATTGTTAGTCTTTGACATTTTCAGGATGGATGTTGGTTACTACTAGAGATGTAACCATATACCAATCATCATCTGTCTAAGGCATTTAGGTGCTGAGATATGGTGCAAACCAGAAAATTTGATCGAAAAAAGTAAGTCCAACATGTCCAACTAATGGCAAAATACGGAAAAATTGGAATTAAATAAACTTGGAATTCAATAATGAAGTAACTAAATATTGTGTCAAAATTTCATTGACATTGAAAATGAATTGAGAAAGTTATGGAAATTCAAAAAAAGTTTTTACATTTAGGTTAACCAAATGTTTATGACCACGACGGACTCTATTGTCGCTATGTCTCGCCTTCGCGACATTCATCGCAGGCCGGACAAAAACTTTTTCTTTAAGTAACAAGTTTGTTTACTTAAAACAGAGTGGCTAGCAATGATCTACCTAATGTAATTTACATCTGATACATGTAATATGCTGAGCTACTCCTTGCAAAGCTATTAGTACATGTATGTTCTGTATAAAATTGGCATATATTGTGAAAATAATTCTGAATCAAGATTTTTTACTATCTACTTATTTGAAATCTTGATGCAGATAATTTTTATTTTCATTTTGTTCCTTAAATGTGAATAACTTTCCATATATATTTCTACAGAACATGCAGGTACATATACAATGTATGAACTTTTACAATGTATGTTAAATAAAACACACAGTAATAGTTGCTACACTTACGTAAATTTTGAACTAAATAAGAAAAAAATCAATCAGGTCATTTAAGGTGTCTGCAGGGTATTATTTTCCTATTATAGAATTTTGTGAAATTTTCTGTGTAGAAACATAATTGTATTATTGTTAAATATATAAAATAAGATTTGGGAGTCACCGTGCATTTAAGGGCAAAAACTGAAATTGAAAATTTGAGGATTTTACATAGAAATGTTAGGAGAAATGGTTATATGAGAGGATAGCTTGAAAACTTTATTATAGATTTTGTTCATACTTTGCATGTGTTTTGTAATCATTATATAGTCTACATATAAAAAATAAAAATAAGGGGTCACCGTTCAAATAAGAGAGATAAATAGCGAAATGTTATTTTCTCTAGTGATATCTATGTTAAATTCTTTTATCAAATTATCTCCCTTGTATAATTTCTGTGTTCTGTAAATCCAGCTTCAGATTTGAAGCTTGTGCGTTTTATTTCACCTTTTTGTAATGGAAATGTTTTAAAAGTGATTAGGAATAATAATTTTAAATACTTTGGAACTTGCTTGACATTTCAAATAGCTATTTTGTTAATTTTTTTAATGAATGAAACCTAAATGAACAAGTATAAGACAAAAATGGCGGAATAATACCACTGAGACACCTTAAGTCATAAATATATGTCATTTACTGTATTCTAAGGAAAGCTTCTTTTCACAGTTAGCAAATAAAGCACATAAAATAGTGTTAAGTGGCAACTAGACACTACCGCAATGGAGGGAAGTTTGGCCCATCGTAAAACCAGTTTAAACAACCATTTCTTTCAAAATAATTGTACCAAGGCAAGGCCATAAATTGCCGTTAACAATTTGCTGGTTGTTTTGCACCTGCATTATCTTTTTGACCTTTGGATTTCTGTGCTTGACAACTATGTTCGGTAATGTTTGTTTATGTCCTAATATAAAATGTTCTAAATTTAAATGAAAAGATGTATATTATATACATGTACAGTTTTATCTTACCCTCCTTCCTCCTCTTTAGTGACATATGGAGGGTACAGAGGTGTGGAATATGACTCAAACATTTTAAGGTCTCCCTCCTCTGGGACAGGAGGTGAAGTATCTTTCTGTACATATGCTGAGGCTCTGAAGATATCCTGTGTTTTCTGATTTACATTTTGTGAGGGGTTCTGAACAGTGGGAAGTGGTTGTTGTTGTCTTTGCTGCTGTTGTTGTTGTCGTGGCAACTCCTGTAAATTATAATAAGATAAACAGAAAATAAGGTGTGTTTGTGAATCACTGATCATGACAATAACTAAGAGAAAACCTATAACATCATTATATGCTTTTGAAATTAAAAGGTAATATAAACTTACCATTAAAAAGATACAACCGAGGTTAGAAATTCACATGCATAGAACAAGGTTAAAGGTCAAATATGTGATACCTAGTAAAATACTTTTCAACTCTATCATATATACCCATTGCTTAAAAATTCTTGAAAATATGTCACATGTCAATGCCAAGTTCACAAGGTCAAATATTCTGGTACCAATAAAAGGTCTGACCACAAGAACATGTAAAATATCAAAGCTTTATCATCAACTTTTCAGAAGATAAACCCAATATTATTTTGGTTTTTTTTGTTTTTTGCAGACAAACAATAAACTCGAGGAAGTGATATATAATCATGGCCTTTCCTTCTCTGTGTGTAAACTTTAAGAAGAACCCATGGCTCTAGACATTAACTCTTGAGGTTGCCCATTGATAAAGAGAAGGGGCCTTGCTATTTCTGGGTTTCGACTCTGAGAAAACCCTATATAATATAAAGGTAGGGCCTTGTCATCTTTGGGCATAAATGTTGAGGAAATCCCATGATACAAAAGTACAGCCTTGGAGTCTCCGGACATAAATTATGAGTTTACACAATGACATAATAGTAGAGAGGGTATAAATGCCTTTTACCGTTAACCCTGAAACGGCCTTTTTCTGGTACTGTTAATGTCTTTTTCGATCAAATTTTTACCGTGTCAAAAATGCTAGCGTGAATCGTGAAAAGGCTTAAAATGTCCTACCGTTAACATCATATGACTGAAATTTTTACCATTAACTGTCAAAAGAGCACCCCCATTCACACCCTCAGTGGAGTGTTGGCATTTCTAGGCATAAACTCTAAGGAAAACCATGATATGGAGGTATAACCTTGCATCCTGGGTAAAAACTTCAGTTACACCAAGACACCGAAGTACGTCCTTTTCATCATTGGGCCTACATATTGAGGAAAACCCAGTACATCAGATGTAGGGCCTTGTTACCTTTAGATATAAATTCTAAGGAAACCTTAAGAACTTGCCATATCTCATAATAAATTCTGAGGTTACGCCATGATGTTCAGTAGAATAAGAACCATACCACGGCCTTTGGGCAAGTCATCATACAGAAGAAGGGCCTTGCTACCTCTTGGCAAAGAACATCAACATGTCTTTGAAGGAATAAGACTAACAAAAATAATATAAAAAGACTGTCTTACTTGCTGATTTTTATTGCCATTTTTTGCTGCTTTCCCTCTGCCAGATCTGCCTGACAACCTGGCAATCTTTTCACCAAATCCACTGGTTAAACTCTTCCATGTTGGTTCAGATCTGTTAGTAGCCATTGGATCATCATATAATGGATCTATCAATATAAAAATATTCTATACTATACACTGCTCAGATCTGTTTTGCCCAAGTCATCATATAATTAAACTATCAAGATAGTAAATGTCAAATTTAACAGAAATTTTAAATTCTAAATTTGATTTTGATTTGAAAAAACAAGAGGCTCTCATGAGCCCATATCACTCACTTGGACCATGACCAATACATTTAGTCAAATAGACTTTTATGTAAAAGGCTTAAAGGATCTCAATTTCAAATTATGTAATGAAACCTTTAAGTAAAATTGTACAACATTTAGCCATTTTTCCCAACTTCCTGCCATCTTGCTCAGCACCTCATATGTAACATTCATGCTATGTTTCATTTAAATGCATTCAGCAATTCTTTCAAAGAAGATCTTTGCATGCATTTCCCATAGGATCCAATGTTAAAGTATGTTCTCTCCTGGCAGCTACGTTGGATGACAGCTCGGCAACAAAGTAACAGCATTTGGTCATGGACCTGAAAAACACCTTTTTTGAAGGGACCATCTAAATACTTTTGTGGCAAGGTTTGATTCAAATTGACTCAGCACTTTAAGAGAAGATCTTTGAATGTCTTTTCCCATAGCGTGCAATGTAAAAATAAATTCCCTGCTGAAGGCATCTTGAACATAGTGATGACCTGAAAAACAACTTTCTTGTAGTGTGCCATCTAAAGACTATTGTGGCCAAGTTTGATTCCATTTGGCTTAGCAGTTTCAGAGGAGAAGATCTTTGAATGCTTTCCAATAGGGTCCGATGTTAAAACCATGTTCTCCACTGGCGGCCATCTTGGATATGATGCGGACTTGGCGGCCACATTTTTACAGGAGGCCATCTAAGGACTATTATGACCATGACTGGTTCAAATTGGCTAAGTAATTTCAGAGAAGAAGATCTTTTAATATAGGGTCCAATTGTAAATAAATTCCCTGCTGGCATCTTGGATGAAGTGCACACCTGCCAGACACAATTTTTAAAGGGGACCACCTAGGGACTTTTGTGACCAACTTTGGTTCCAATTGGCCCAGTGTTTTCAGAGGAGAAGATCTTTAAATCAAATGTTTACGACAGACGATGGAGGGATGCATAGTGGTGACAAAAGCTCATCCTGGCATAGCTGGCATAAGTCCAGGCAAGATATGATTGAAAACAAGTTCTAAGACCAAATTTCATAGATTTAAAGAAACAAATACTCTTACCCAATAAAATGAGAGACTGAAGGAGAAATGACAAAAGTATAACTTGTGAAAAGTTTAATAATAACAATAATGTGTGATGTGTTTGTTATAAGAACATATGAATCCAACACTGCTAAAGTGCAAAATAGAGAAATGGTGAGTATTAATATTTCTCTGACAAGGCTTACCGAATTAGAGAACCTTTGAAATCTTACAGAGGGTATCTGAGATTCCTAAATCTTACATTTTCAATGGTGTTTGATTATTTTTCTCTGATTAATATCCACAAAATATGATTTGTTTACCATAAAATAGTACTGTACATCACACATTCTTAGGCGACTTTAGTAAAGTCAGAGTAAGTTGCCTGGTAATTTCCAAGCAAAATCTTGGAAAAAAAGGAACTGTCGTGTCTTAAAGTGAGAATTGGAATTCTGTTCTATACACAGTTATACCCTGTCAATTCATTGCTCTATACAGATTTAGTTACCTTGTTGTTGTAGTTGAAGTTTTAATGATTCTGCTTCTTGTTCCCTCTGTTTCTCTGCACTAAAATTTATCCTTAGTTCTTGTAATGTCTTCTCATCTGCATCAGAGTCCCAGGAATTCACACCTAAAATCAATCAATTATACTTAAATCTTAGGCACACTTCCGGTACACCATTTTTACAATAAATCAAACAGATATTTATGGTACACTTCTGGCACACTCTTCTATGTGCCAGAGGTGAATCAAAACTTATACTTAAGATGGCTTTGTTTGCCGCAAGTGTGCCAGAACATCACCATTAGCAGTGCTGTTCTGCACACTTCTGGTACATTCTTCTGGCACACTAATCAGTGTGCCGCTAATTTGCAGCAAACTTGCCGTAAACTTTTTGTTTTTGTAAGGGTTATGGTGACATCAAGATGAAGAATAACAATAAAAATGTTTTTCCATTACTCACAAGGTTAACCATGTATTTGTAGAGACTTTGTCTCATTTGCATATCATATTTACTCTATATTTTTTCATCTACAATACCAACTATGTTTTAAAGTAATGCTGTTCTATCATTTTATGTACAATGCATATGTAATTTTTCACATGAACTATTTTTATCCCTCCCCTTAAGTACTAAATGAGAAAAGTTAATCACAAGACAGATGAATAGGTTAGTTTCTATTCGGCATAACTAATTACGGATATTTAACAACATGCCCATTCAAGTACTTCAGTATGTAATTCACGTACATTAGAAAGCATCCATGTACAATTCACAAATTCACAAATCAAAACGTACATGCACATACATTTGAAAAATATGTATCGCTTAATATTCATGTTTTATTGTCAAAATGTATTGTTTACATCAAAAGTGAAAGTAAAAAAGTAAACTATGTGTGTTGTGCTATTTGATAGGTTGCTTTTGATTACAATGTCCAATCACTGAACCACTTTCAAATAGTAAAGTTAATATATTGGAATACGCATGTACCCTTTTAAAAATTACACTGTACAACTAAATTCCAGGGTCAAGGGGTACATGTAGCCAAAATTACAAAGGGGTACATGTAGCCAAAATTACAAAATGTAGTGGGCATGCTGATTTAAGTTATGGAAACCCAACTAGCGACTAGCGAGGGGTAAAATATCACCATAAAGTGCAAGTTCGTGGTAAAAATAATATAAATATATGGCTATTGTTCATTATTTCAGTTCAAATAGGGCATTCACAATTATCCAATTAGGAGAATTCATCCTAATAAACATGGGTGAACCGCCATTTTACACTGTTGGTTGCTCTATGATGTTACAAAAACTGATGTAAAAGTATCTATCACTTTATCAAATGTAACATCATTTGTGTATGACATTACCTATAAGTTTATATTATTTTTACCACGGGTTTAGATACAAGGCGATTGAAGTCTGTCATATAAGAATACTAATTATTACTTCTAAAGCTTTCCTCCTTGGTAACAGTTGCTTTTTTCTGTTGTCCATTCACATCACTAACAGGTCTTTGTACATCATAAATATTCCCTTTCCTGTCTTTCCCTGGTCTAGTCTGATCCCTCTGTAAATCTGGTGTCATAGAGCCTACAATATCATAAAGAAAAATTTGAAAGATTGAACAAGAAAAACCAAGACATTTATAAGTATTTTATAAATTATGTGTTTTTGTGTCCTGTACATGTACTCCAGAGGCAAGTAAACATCAAAGTGTTAAAATCGAAATTATCTGTGAAAATTGTTTTTAGATCCAAAATTAAATATTGATTGTACTATAAATACAAGCAAAGTATACTGCTATCATTTTATTTTTGTGCCTGATTTTGTTTGTGTTTTTGGTGTGAAACAAAGCAAGGAAACATTTGCTTTGCATTTAATTGTTTTAAACAGCGTTGAAATTTATATAAGCCATGTTTTGTTACTGATTGTCAACCCTTTAAACACATTTGTACTTAAAATACTAGTAAACACATGCAATAAAATATCCTAATATACAGCATGATTTAAAATTTTTTTTTTATACACTTAAGGGGATGAAACAAAGAACAGATAACCAGGACAAAGGACACACAACTAAGGATGTCTACTGTTAAGTGACTGCTACAATCTGACTTTACCTGTTACAGCTTGTCTGAAATTATATGGTGGGCTGTCATCCATTTTAGTCTCTACAATCTTCCCTCTGCTTTCTTTCTGTACAGTTGCATAGAGTGGGGGTTCTTTTATCCTGAAAATATTAACATGTTCTGAAACAGCTCATTAAAAAATAGTAATGGTGCATTACATGATACCCCTCCATATTTCATATAATTACTAAGATAAAAGGGCATAACTCTAGAGCCCTATGTACCACTGAACCCAAAATTACACTTGGCCTGTTTTTTGTGGTAAAAGTTTCAAGGGGCAAAACTCCAGAACTCCTTGGACCTATGAATCCAAAATCGAACTTGGTCTGAGATTTATAGTAAACAACTCACATACCAAGTTTGAAGACAGTATGTTATTTTGTTCACATGTTATGAGACGGAAACCCTTAAATTCGCAAAATTTCAAAGTTTTAAGGGACATAACTCATGAACCCCTTGGACCTCTGAACCCAAAATCAAACTTGACCTGAGTTTTGTGGTCAACAACTTACATACCAAGTTTTGAAGACCCTATGTTATTTCGTTCACAAGTTATCAGTAGGAAACCTTAGGGGACGGGCGAACAGACAGAGGGAAGGACGGAAGGACAGACAGACGGACGGACACACGACTCAGACGGACGGACGGACACACGACTGAGGGTATCAAATAATCACAGTTTATTTTCGAAGTGACTTGTAATTATTTTGACACAATTGAGGAAGTTTTGCTATTTACACATAGGCTTAAGTCTCCCCTGCAGGATGCATCTTGAAAATATGCTATTTGATCTACAATATTAGCCATCATAAAGAAAAACAAACTTATAAACTTTTTGAAGAATTGGAATTTCATACAACAAGGGCTACTGAATCAGACCCTAATTATTGCTTATAATATCAAACACCCAACATGATCATTCATGCATGACTAAGGAGTAGGGTCCTTTTAGCTATATGTGCAGATTCAAGTTTTACCTAACTGATGAAACTGCAAGTCATATACATGTGTATTATGGACCTATAAGTTATAACTAATATAAGCATCAATATTCCGAATAGTTGTGTCGCACTGCAGCAACACCTTCGCCTGACTGCTGATAATTACACTATCACTATGTCTATTATACATATGAAGTATCATAAAGTATAATATAAATTTCCATAGATTGAAAATCAATGAAAGATGGTAAATCTATGCAGATTAAAATACCAATTATTTAAACAGTGATCCTAATTTATATATTTACTGACAACACTTAAAATATCAGCATATAACATTGTATAACTTACTCTGGTACTGGGTCTGTTTTTCTTGCCTTTTCTTCCAAATTTTTCTTGTTATCTACAAAAATAATTGAACAATTTTTATATACATAGTCATCAAAACATGATTTCCAAGTACAAGAAAGAAGTTCCATCTTTGACTACTAGTACTACTAAACCTTATCTAATAACATTTATTCCTTTTAATGAAATTTACAATACTTCGAAAAATATTTTTCATTGTTTTCATGTACAGAAGATTTTTAAAACATACACAGAAAAAAACACAGTAAATAAAAAAATAAACATACTTATTGCCACTGAAAACCTTTCAGCTGGAGTTGGTTTTGGATCTGCCATAGAATCATGGCGACTAAATTCCTCATCCTCTATCTCTAGGTTAATTCTAGGAGGCTGGTTAACTCCTGCCTGTCTTGGTGATGTGAAGTCTAATGTACTATCCCAGTCAGAATCACTGTCATTTTGATCAGTCATGATTTATCTAAAAAAAAATTAGGAATTATTCAAATCAGGGGAGATAAATATAATGAACTGTCTCAGTCAGAATCACTGTCATTCTGATCATCTGTCATGGTTTTACCTGAAATAAAGTAAAAACTTATTTCAATCAGGGGAGATAAATCTAATGTACTGCCCCAGTAGGAATCATTGTCATTCTGATCAGTCATGATTTATATGAAATAAAAGTTTGGAATTATTTTGATCAGGGGAGGTAAATCTTATAAGCTATCCCAGTTAACTGATCAGTCATGAAATAAAAGTTTGGAATTACTAATCCCTGGTAACCTCTAAGCAGGTAAAATGTAAAATGTTGGTGGTTGAGGTTTTTTTAATTTTTCATATAAATAGAAGAAATCATTTATTAATCTATAAATATAAGAAAATGTGTCCATGGGACATGGATGCCCCCACAAGATCTACATCAGCAAACAGGAAGTAGATGAGCGATGGACTTGAAAAGGGGAGACACATTATAGCTCATCATACCGAAGCTTCAGACCAATATCAAATCATTACTACTAGTACATACACAAGCTGAGAAATCCTCGAGGAAAAATTTCAATATATTATGGCTATAATGGAAAAAAAATCAAAGTTATCGTCAAACAGGAATTCCGAAGTAGATGAGTGACAGACTTGAAAAGGGGAGACACTGTACAACTCATCATATCAAATCTTCAGATAAAATATCAATCATTATTACACACACAAGCTGAGAAATCCTTGACGAAAAATTTCAATATATGGTTACAATGGGGAATAAAATGCTACGCCAAGCGCAGCATGATACAACCGCAGTATGTTGAACACTGAAATTTTAACGAGTGTTTATCTCAAAAAGAGTTAGGACACTGTAAAAAGCTTGATACAGTACTAGTAATTATATGGACAGAACATCAGGCCTCTACAAGAATTTGCATTTTTATTTCGTTTTGTCTCATGATCGGTATTATCAAAATGGTGGCCACGAGTAAAAACATAAATGTTTACGTTGAAATCGGTCAATATTTTTGTTCTTTGTTCAATAGTTCAAGATAAAAATTCTGTTTTTAGAGGAATAAAAATGAATTTTCTTCAATACTCATTGTTATGGGGGATTTGAAATCCTAGTTAGACAAATATTTTAACTTGTCTAGACGGACAAGTGACTTCTGAATCTCACTTGTCCAACAGACGTCTCCACTTGTCCACAGCAATCGGACAAATTGTATTGTTGAGGCCTGAATAAAGAGCTTGACCCAGTAATTAGCTGCACACAAACTATTTACACTTATAATTCCTTGGCCCCTTTGATCCCTTGTAGCTTGGAAACAGAAAGAGCCATGCCAAATCGGTTGAAATAATAATGAAAACGTATGTCAAGAGTAATCCCAAGAAGAAAAATCCCATGGAAATCCGATGAAAAATGAAGATTTCACATATTTCAAAACATAGAAAGCAGCAACAGCCTGCTAAGCTCACCTCGTTGCGCAGCATTGTCACATGTTGCACATGTCAGTAAACAGGAAAGGACTATAATCATTCTTTATAACAGATTCAGTCATGCACAAATATTATTTTACAGACTGCATTTGAAGCATGCATTGTTGTTGTCATCCAAATTTGCATCATACATACCAATATGGTTGATGTGGGCCACGACAGTAAGCGGGAATGGACTTTAACCATTCTACCCAACCAAGTCGCTCATGCGTAAAATGTAGGTCAGAGACAGCATCCAAAGCATGCATTGTTGTTGTCATCCCAAAATGCATCATAAATACCAAAAGGTGTTTATNTGTCCAACAGACGTCTCCACTTGTCCACAGCAATCGGACAAATTGTATTGTTGAGGCCTGAATAAAGAGCTTGACCCAGTAATTAGCTGCACACAAACTATTTACACTTATAATTCCTTGGCCCCTTTAATCCCTTGTAGCTTGGAAACAGAAAGAGCCATGCCAAATCGGTTGAAATAATAATGAAAACGTATGTCAAGAGCAATCCCAAGAAGAAAAATCCCATCGAAATCCGATGAAAAATGAAGATTTCACATATTTCAAAGCATAGAAAGCAGCAACAGCCTGCTAAGCTCACCTCGTTGAGCAGCATTGTCACATGTTGCACATGTCAGGAAACAGGAAAGGACTATAATCATTCTTTATAACAGATTCAGTCATGCACAAATATTATTTTACAGACTGCATCTGAAGCATGCATTGTTGTTGTCATCCAAATTTGCATCATACATACCAATATGGTTGATGTGGGCCACCTCAGTAAGCGGGAATGGACTTTAACCATTCTACCCAACCAAGTCGCTCATGCGTAAAATGTAGGTCAGAGACGTCGACAGCATCCAAAGCATGCATTGTTGTTGTCATCCCAAAATGCATCATAAATACCAAAAGGTGTTTATGCTTTGCTGTCAATGTTGTATGTGCATGTGTATACTTTGTAAGGAGAGGACAAATATAAGTTGTGTCCAATCCTTTTGTCTTTGAGCAATAAAATATTATCAAAATTAAAAAATCCCATCGAAATCATATGAAAAATAAGAATTTTAGATTATCTGCAACTTTGTCCTCATTTGACCCCTCATAGCTCGGAAAAGAAACAAGTTGTCAAAAATCTGATTGGGGTAGCTCTATGTTCATTTTCAAGAGAAATCTGTTGCAAAATACTGCATTAAAATCTGACTAAAAATTTGAAAAATGAAATTTTTGAAAATCACACCTTTTGGGCCCCATTTATCTCGCGAACAGTACATGCCACACAAAATCCGTTGACATGCTGCTGATATTAGACTAAGGAAATTTAATTAGGAACACACTGAAAGAAACCCCATCAAAATCCAATCAATAATAAATATTCTACAGCCAAATATGTGAAAACACCCAATTTTAACCTTTTGGCCCTTTTTTAAAAAACAGGAGGAAACAAAATTACCAAAACCCATCCCAGCCTTCCTTTTGTGCCATGGAAGACAGTGGTAAAATTTCATAAGGATTGGTCTACTGGAACATAAGTTATTGACAAAAACAAAAGTGTTTACAGAGGATGACGCTATACGACAACAACAATGACGACAGTGCCATACCATTATACGACCTCAATTTTTTTGGGGGTCGTATAAAAGTCAAAGTAATTGTCAAACAGGAAGTAAATGAGTGACAGTCTTCAAAAGGGGAGACACAGTGCAACTCACCATACCAAAGCTTCAGACCAATATCAAATCATTACTGCAAACACAAGCTGAGAAATCCTTTACGAAAATTTTCAGACGTACGTACGGACGGACAAGGGTAAAACTTAATGCCCTCGTCGCCTAACTGTGGGGGCATAAAAATAATTTTGAAAGAATCTGATGGTATTCTTAGGTCTTTTCTATTTGATCTAGATGATCACAACAGGCAGTGTTTTCCTTTTTTGCCAAACGAAAGGTGGTTGTTTTGGAAATTCAAGATAGCTGGCTTTGTATATTTGCAGCATTCGTGTGCTGGGAATGTCTATAAAAACTAAAGTTGATTACTTGATACATATTTCAGTAAATTAAAAGTACAATGTAATAACTGTTTTTGTTTTGTTGTTATTCAGATTCGACAGTAGAGTTTACTTTTGAATCAGTATAACACACTTTTGCTTTCTACCCATGACCGCTTTTTGTACATATATCTGATATATGGAACTAAAATGTGAATCGTTTGTTATAATAAATGGTTTGAAATCATGTCGTATTTAACATGTTTATGTATTTATCATCCTTTGCCCTTTTGTTTTCATACTCGCTGTTTTGATATTTTTCTCGTGTCATTATATTCCAATTAAATGGTGGTCCCCATTTTGATGATTTCTTCAAAGGTTCGTTCTCTTTGTTTTGATTAATTTCGTCCAGTATCTTCCCTTAAATTTTCATTCTGTATGAAAGAAAACATCAATTCTGTTCCCTTTTCTGCAGATCCCCAATTTGTCAAATAAAACAACGACAGAACTACATCAGTGCGGAACTGAAAAATATCAATTTTTACCGACCATCTTGATGAAGGCAAAGGTGGTAGATCTTAAAATAAACTGGTCGGCAAAGCCAGCTTAAATGGCAAATGGAAAACACTGACTGAATTCCCATGTTTTACTTGCACCTCCTCATAAGATCAAAACCATGTGTCCAGATTAATCTATACCCTCTCTCTACAAAGAGTTTTAGAGAGGCCTCTCTCAGACTCTGAGGATGCTACCATTTGTGGTCGTCCCAAAGTGGACGGAGAAAGATTTCCTAACTTGACTTTAGAGGGGTATATACACATGTAGATATTTTATTTCCATGTCCCGTTAATGTCCAATCCTGATCATGAAAGAGGATGACATGCCCCCGCGCAAGGTTGAATCAAATTAAGATTTTTTAGTAATATTTGTATCTGTAAGACACAAATAATGCCTTGCTTAACACATGTTATTCTAGGTTGCACAGATGAACTATGTACATTTGTACCCTCTATTATTAAATCACCAAAAAAATTAAAAGTTTAACAATGTATATTTTTGAAAAAAAGGCCCAAAATCAAAATACATACAACATGCACATCTTCAATAAAGGTACAAATGAACTGCAAAATAAAAGCTTCCTAGCATCAAAACTGTAGGAAGAGTGCGAACAATCTGTGCACCCTCTATTAGTAATTCACCCAATAAATGACTACCTGTGTACACATGCAAGTGCAAGTGTGTACTTTTTCCAAAAATGCATCAAAATCAAAATCCTTCCCATATGCACATCTTCAATATAAGTACAAATTATCTTCCTAGCATCAAAACTAAAGGAGGAGTTGCACGGACAAACTATGTACCCTCTTTTACTAAATCACCAAAAAATGACCAAGTTCAACAATGTATAATTTTGACAAAAATTAACCAATGTAAATATCCTTACCACATGCACATCTTCAATATAGGTAAAAAAGATCTGCAAAATAAAAACTTCCAAGCATCAAAACTGTAGGAGGAGTTGTGTGGACAACCTAAGTACCCTCTATCACAAAATCACCAAAAAATAACTAAGTTCAACAATGTAAATTTTTACAAGAATTAATAAAAAAATAACCAAAATCAAAATCCTTACCACATGCACATCTTCAATATAGGTACAAATGATCTGCAAAACAAAAATGTCCTAGCATTAAAACTGTAGGAGGACTTGCGTGGACAAACTATGTACCTCTATGAAAAATCACCAAAAATGACTAAGGGCCCCACCTTTTAACTTGAAGGGGGGCTATGGTTTTTCCTAAAAAAATATTTTGGACCTCATTTAATGTGAAAAAAATATTTTGGCTGCCAAAATGATGAAAAAAAAATTTCTGAAGGAGGCTTTCTGCCCCAAAAAAAGTAATGTTAATTGTGATAAAAAATATTTTGTTGATACACGTGTAAAAAATAAATAATTTTTTTCGTGCGAAGTGCGAAAAAAAAATTTTCTGTTCAAAAAAAAACCCATACCCCCTTCGGGTTAAATGGTCAGTTCCTAAGTTCAACAATGTATATTTTTAACAAAAATGCACCAAAATCAAAATCCTTTTCACATGCACATCTTCAATATATGTACAAATGATCTGCAGAATAAAAACTTTCTAGCATAAAAACTGTAGAAGTTGCGCAGATGAACCATGTACCCCCCTCAGACGGACGGATGACAAGCAGGGGTAAAACACTTATTGTCATGGGGGCATAAAAAAGTACGGATAAAGTGAAGAATATGAACACAATTCTGGTAGAAATAAGTGTACCAGAATTGTTACCATAATTTTCCAGAATTGCAGATTCTGGAAAATTCTGGAATACCAGAATTGCATCCTTTATCCTTTCTCTTCTAGAATTTTCTAGAATTGTGCAATTCTGGACAATTCTGGTACAGTATTCCAGAATTGTGCAATTCTGGAAGATTCTGGACAATTCTGGTATTCCAGAATTGTGCAATTCTGGTATTCCAGAATTGTGCAATTCTGGAAGATTCTGGACAATTCTGGTATTCCAGAATTGCGCACTTCTTGATGTCTCTTGACAATTTTCTGGCTCCAGATTTCTGCTAAAAAGGTCCCCGACAATCACCTGGGGTGAAATAAATAATGTGAATTTTTTTTTTCAATTTTTTCAAGCAGAGTGTCATTTGGTAAATATGGACTGGCTGCATAAACTATTGAAAATTTCCTTATTCATTTATTTTTGTTAATAGCATTTGATTTGAAACGATGTGACACAATTAAGTACCTTATCTACATCAATATGTTAAGAGTTATTTAGGTACATGTGTGCTTAATCAAGCAACATCTAAATCAAATGCCATCGCCATAAATGAAGAATTTTTGCATCCTACCTATAAGTCTCAGTGAGACTGTACCTGAATTATTCAGAAATTTACAACTCTGGTACTTGTACCAGAATTGCTCAATGTACAATTCTGGCTGGACAAGCATTGTTCAATTGTTCATTATACAACTCTGGATGTACCAGAATTGTTCAATTTATAATTCTGGTATTTCCATTATACAATTCTGGATGTACCGGAAAAACAGAAACAGAAAAAGCAAATGACAAAACGTAATTTTGAAAGAAGGGTCAAAGAGTGCTCGCCGCTAAACTGCTGGCTAGCTCAAGGAATCTAGTCTGCTGGTAAAACACTGTCGCACTACGGAAGAAAAATCAAACTCAAAACTCCCTAAGAGTTTGGTAAAGAGTCTTCATATATTTCAGCTATCAGGAAATTTCATGAAATTTAAGTGCCTGTGACTCTGTTGACCCTTGGCCATATAAATCTAAATCATTTATGGTAAATCCAAGAAGAAATGAACAGAATGTAAAATAGAGAGGGCCAATAGTAACTGATATGCTTTTGAGGCCTCTTAGTCTTATATTTTTAAGCAACCGAAGAAAGAAAACAAGATCCTATGGTCTATTAACCTTTTCACTGCCAAAATTTTAAAGCGAATCGAAAAGACGTTACATTTGTGACGTTGCCAAATATCGCAGACGCAAAGACCTACGCCAAGTTGCAGAAAGGACGTGAAGTATGCATGATCATAAAGCACCAGGGATAACACCATTTTTGTTATTATCCTGTATTTTCATACCGATATCACTTCATCTGATTAAATACATACATGTATCCGATTGCAAAAAAGAAAGAACAAATCACGGGGAAGGATTTATCTTAAAATTCTTGAAATGTCGAAACGAAATAATATGTTTTTCCGAGTCATTCTTCAATCAAAATAAAATGTGATAGGATCTATATTCAATTTTAAAAAATTTGTACAGAATAATATGATGGGATGTTAATTATATTTCTCTCTCACGATTTTTGGGGCGCATTAATATATATATTTTTAAATTTTTGGTATATTTTGTCAGTTTTACCTTTTAAATTGTGGTCTGTTTTTGCCATTTATTTCGTTTATGCGTGTACATTTTGACCACTACACAACATATTTTTTTTTATAAAATCTAAAACAACAAATAATCAAATATTTAACTATTTGGCATAAAGGACCAACCATTTAACTTGAAAAGGGGGGAGGGGGTATGGTTTTTTTCTGGTCAGAAATCTTTTTAACTAGTGTAAACAAAATAAGTTTTTTTGAAAATAAGTGTTATTTTTGGGGGCAGAAAAGCCCCTTCAGAATATTTTTTTCATCATTTTTGCAGCCAAAATTTTTTTTTCACATCAAATCAGCTTCAGAATTTTTTTCAGGTTAAATGGTGGGTCCCTAAGTAGAAAACCATTTGATTATGTGTTGAGGACTGGCAAGTTTTGTTTAAGCCAGAATATGTATTCGTGAATATTTGCGAGTCAGCAATTTTCCCATCCTGTGCATTTTGGAGGCAAGAGTATTTACTTTTTTTTATTTACAAGGAGTTGTATTCCTGAATATTTCTTTTTCTTCAGGCCAGAATTATTACCATTTCCTAAGAATTAACAGTTGTTGTTCGCCAGAATAATTCGTTTATTCTTTATTCAAGTTAGAGTTATTACCGATTTCTAAGAATGGATATTTTCACGGGCCTGTAAATACCTATTCTTTTTTTTAAATTCTCGATAACTACATAACAAGTAGCTCTTCTTACTAAAAACTACGTAGAAAGTTTAATGAATCTGGCTACTTTGTCACATCTTGTCCATAATGCCTTGATGGAAATTTATACATCATTCTCAAACAAGAAAAAAAAAGCAAAACAAAAAAAAAAAAAATGGTGGACATTAGACGGATCCATTATTTTAAAATCTTTTTGGTGTCTTTTAAACATTTTCAGAAAGAAGAAACCATCAATGTGAAAGACTTAAAAATTGTGTACATGTTCGAGGAATTAAAAAAATATAGCAAATTAAAGTGAATAAAAAAAACTTTGTAAAAACATTTTAAAATACAGACATGGAACAGCTATTTTTTTTAATTAAATTTTTTTTTGAATGTCACTTTTTGTTCTTTGGCAAATCCTAGGTCACAGCTAGTTTTTCAGCACACTGTCTAATTCATTGGGAGATTAAACATGTTAAAGGCACCTTCTTGCTAAACAAAATATCATTTCGACAATGAAACAAAAAGAAACCACCACCTTTTTGGGCTGCTTGTCCTGGCAAATACATCTTTTTCTTCTAAAAATAATAGTTTGGTGCTTGGTTCTAGCTTTGAGCGAAAAAAAAATCCGAGAGGTATAAAAAGAGAAGGAAATAGAAAAAGAATGGAAAAGGGGAATGTGTGAAAAAAGACGATTTTCAGGATTCTCGGGAAATCGTGACATTAAAGGCCGGGAATTCGGGAAAAAAATACAAATCCGAAAAAGAAGGGAAATAGCTATACATATGGAAACATTTTACGGAACTGTCAAAAATTTGCTCTTTACATTGATAAAATCACAAACTTCATTAAACTTGACCATACATGAATCAGAATCGACCACATAATAAGAGGTGTTCATGTACACACAACATTCCTTCCGATTTGGTGGACTTTTCGCCCCCGACGGTATTCATCAACCCAGTAGCCAGTACTTCAGTGTTGGCCTGAAAAACGATTCTTTTTGAAAACTTACAATATCTATATCAAGAAAATTTTGTTAAGACCCAAGGAGTATCTCTCTCTTGCATAGCAGCTGTACTTGGCCAATTTTGGCTTTCCCATTTAGATCTTATTCGAATTTGTTCTTTTTCAGCTTTTACACATTTTTCGGCTCATAAATTTCCAAATTTTGATTTGATCTGCACTGAAGAGACATAAGTTGTCGAAATGTACATATGCAGAAACTAATTCACAACAATTTCTGTATTTTTTATTATTTTTTTTTGTTATTTGAACGTTCAAAATATACAATATTGAAAAAAAATTACAAGGATCGGATTTTTCAACAAAATATGTAGGCGACTATCCGGGTTTGCTAATTTCAATATAGAAAATCTGGATGAGACCCCGACCATCTCATCAAAAGATAAGACAAGGGGGCTATTTTACTGTAAGAAAATTGTACCCAAAAAAAACACAATAATAAGCCCATTTCAACAATGAATATGGTCGAATCGATAAACCGGAAATTTTTTGATATGCACATGGTCAAATTTTTTTTTTTTTATAATTTCTTATTTCTTGAAAACTATTCTTATTCAACTTTATTCTTTCACCAAATGTTTAAATGATATCATTTGGCAGTATAAAGATATATGGGGTTAATCAATCCATACTCTTTTGGATAAAATAAACAATATAAAAAAGAAAGGAAATGGGTATGTCAAGGAGACAACATCCCATGATCCCATCCACAGGAAAAAAAAACAATTAAAAACAACGCATCTAGGGGTCACCGTACGGTCTTCAATACAATGAGAAACCTCACACCATATAGCAATGTTCATTTATAACTGCAATTGCAATAACTAAGACCGGGGTTCCATTTGAAAAATCTACAAGATCTTTGGGAACTTATTTGCTTATTAACTCTGTATAATAATTTATATATAATGTGTTTTATTTTTGGGCCTTTGAAGTATGTCAAAAAGTTTTGATATGTCAAGCGTAAAATCGGACGTATAAACATATTTCGTTCAAGTATTCTCAAAATACATTTTTTTCCAAATTCACGAAAAAAGAATTCAAAATAAATGAGAAAAAATACATGTAAGTAAATAAGACGAAACAACAGAAAACAAATTCTTAGTAGACAAATGGGTATTTTGATATATTTGTACAGCAGTTAAAAAGCGGATTCCGACTTTTAGTTTTGATTTCCCCTTCTCGAATGTTCATGAAGACCTAGCTGATTCCCATGAAAGTTTAGTTCCCTTGAAAAAGCTTTCACCCTAATTTGGCTGCTGTATACGGATTCTAAATATTGTCACCTTTACGTCATGAAACGTGACGTCATCCATGACATGACCTCACCATAAACGTTCAAAAAGTTTTTAGAAACACATGTCTGTTTTAGATAAATTGCAATAAATTATGCTGTCATCGGCCCAGATCGGCCCGCTGGCAGTTAATGGAAACAAAAATCGGCCGAATCGGCCCGTTGGCAGTTAAAGGTAACGCAAATCGGCCTAATCGGCCCGCTGGCAGTGAAAGATCGTGAAAATCGGCCCGTTGGCAGTATAAGGGTTAAACGATTCTTCTGTGTGTATCTGTATGGTTACCAACATTAACATGGATTGAATTTAATTACGTTTTCCCTCACCTATTCATTTGTTTTCAGACAAGGAAGCAGTAATTCTTATGTACAAAGTGATAAAATCTTGTTTTTGCATGCCCCAGTGAATTTTGGCGTCCTGTAACCTTGATAGCGTTTCCGTTTCCGGCTTCCATTTTTCACCTGCCAAAAGAGAGAATGAAAACCCGACCTCTTTTCCCGAGCTTCGTGCAGGGATCAGACGTGTGTTTCGGCTCTTAAAATGATTTGGACACAAAATTGTTAAAGTTTATTTGTCAAATTATTGGATTTTAACACAGGATTATGCATATTTGCATCTGTTTGGATTTAATTGTTGTTTTCCGGTCGTCTAACACCACGAAGATAAAAGAGACTGATTATATCAGTGTCCTGTGTTCCGATAACTTATTATATAGTACGAATGCAGGTAGTAACAACTCAATAAACTCTAGTTCCATCAATGAAGATAAAAATGTTACAATGGTCAAGCAAATTTATAACTCAAATCCCAATTCAAGTCCTGATAGTCAGCGCCCGGTTCACGAGTGTTTAGAAACACAACCTACCATAAACATAATAGGTGTTTCACCAGAATCACCATCAACTACCGTAATTGAAAATTTGAATACTCATGTAAATAGCACAAGTGAAACTCGCCCAAATTAGGCAGAGGAAAACCGTTTAACAACAGAAACAAACTCTAAGAAAGGAAAGAAATCTTCTAGAATAACACGAAACAAACTAGATAATGGGGAAGAAAAGGCCTATATATTAAAATTAGAAAATGAAATTCATAAACTTAAATCTACAATTGAACTACAAAAAGGTCAAACTCTATTCAAGAATCAACTGCTTCTAGTAATTCACCATCACTCACCATACCAGAGAGCTTTGATCATCGTATAAATAATCTGGAAAGTCTATGAACTCTTTAATAGTAAGTCAACAGACCCAACTTATGCTTCAACAGCAACAAATGTTCCAATTCTACAATACATATAGTCGTCCTGGGTTCATGCCTTACCAGCAAAACTTTGTTCCATTCCCTACTGGGACGTTTGGCAATCCACCGAGATTTGGCTTTATGCGAATCCAATTAGTGACGTCACAAAATCTAATTTACATATGCAAATTAGCATTTTTGGTTGGCAAAGCCGAAGAATTATCACTATATAGCATTGGGATAGAATTTTTAATCTTTGATAACTTTTTTAATTATATGCACGATTTTGGATCTGTAAAATGCATGTTAAACATTGAGATATTCATATTTTTTCTACCGATTTACTTTTTAATAAAAATGGACAATTTTTTTCTCAGGTGAATTTCAAAAATGTGAAAGTTTCAAAAAATTATATGGTTTACAGAATACGCTAATTCTATATATGTTAAAAATAAAAAGATGAAAATTTTTACATCCTGTAAAAGTGTAAACATTCCATAATTTAGATCAAAAAGAATTATCCATTTATCTTAAATAACAAATTATCACCAGTTAATTGAAAATGACATTTTTATTACCCTAATCAGTGAATACGATTTCTTGCCAACCAAAGGTAATGTTTCAAGCTTGTGACGTCACGGCGGAAACTCCTATTAATACAGCCTATCCACCTCCTGGCTATCAACACCAGGCACATCAAGCTCCGTCTCAGAATTCTCAAAATTTACAGCAAAGTCAGTCAACATCATATCAATTTCATAAACAACAGTCAAATTCTTTTCGTTCAGGACAGACTTGTTCAGAACATTTGAAGGACCGTGGTCCTAACTTTCATTCTGATTCAACATCTAGACGACTTCAGCGTCACCTACTGAAACAAAACAATAACGGTATGAAACACTTTGAAAAGGCATCCCTGATTGATGAGCAAAAATATACAGTAAACAATCCTGACAATACATCAGTCTCTGAAGGTCTTTTGTCTCACACTCCTATTTTTGGGTCACCAGCTGAAATTGGGACGAAAGCAGTAATTGACGAAAATGTGATGGACCAGCAACACACTGGAACTTCTGCTTCACTAGGAAAAGAACAGTCTTCATTAGTAAAGGAAATGTCTGCTCTGAAACCTTCTAATCAATCGAAAAGTGAAAACAAACATTTTTTAGGACAAATTCAAGTAACCAGACCTCCAGACATCTAAATGTTTCTAATCAAAACGAGCCATTGAATGGTGGGAAAATCAGTACAACTCATAAGCCGTCTAAATCTCTATCAATTGCTACTTTTAATATGGAAGGGCGAGGTAATTCCTTTTACTTGTCAGAAATTGGATCAAAATTTGATATAGTATGTATTCAGGAACACTGGTTGTATGAATTTCAAAAACATTGCTTAGTTGATATTCTGCCTGAGATGGATTACGCCGTTAGATGTTATGACAGTAACGATGAAATTTCAAATTTTAACTTATCGAGAGGGAAAAGGGGTGTTGGTATATGTTGGAAAAAACATTTATCTCACTTAATTAATGAGTTAGAAGATGGCAATGATAGGATTTTACCCATTGAAATTAATAAGCCAGTGAAGATTTGCTTAGTATGTATATATATGCCAACAAATAATTCTGGTAACTCTTATTTGGATTATATTGAATGTTTGGATATTTTAAATGCCATAATTTTGAAATATGCATCCACTCATGCTATGATTTTGGCTGGTGACTTTAATGGAACCTTATTACAACTTAGGAAATATAATAAACATGATAGTCTTCTAAAAGTTGTCTTACTAGTCTTCTAGTTGTAAAAGAAATGAAATTGAATATGTACTGTTCTGATAGGCCAATTTTTTTCACCATTCTGGCAGTTCATCTTCCCAAATTGACTATATTCTGCATAATATGAACGATGATTTTTTCAACAACAATGAAGTTTTTAATAAGTCAATGACAAACACATCAAGTCATGTACCTGTAGTAGCATCTTTAAACTCTGTTCTTGTACCAAATAACTGTTCTGTGAACAACAAGGCTCAGTTAAAAAAACAGTACTGGAATGATATTGATAAAATAAAATTTTGTGATATAATAGAATCTAAATTGAATAAAAATATTCTTGATGACAAGTCTATTGAGAAAAGTATTGAAATTTTACATAATATCTTATTGAAAGCCTCCTCACAAGCAGTTCCGTCAAAAGTCACCAAACTGAAGGGCCCAAAGTGGAAGGCATCGCCCATAGTTCGTCATCTCCTTTATGAATGTAAAGATAAGTATAAATCATGGGTATACTAATGGTTGTAAGGATGACTGCTACAAAACAGAAAAGATTAGTGCTCAGAGACAACTTAGAAAACAACTAAGAAAAGAACAGTTTATAGAAAGGAACAATTTCTATAATGATCTTATGAGTGACCCGAACTCAGACATGTTCTATAAACTTATTAGGAGAAATAGGCCTAACAATTCTAAACATCCAGCATGTATATCATATATTGGTACTAACTCATATTCGATTGAAGAACAAACTAGAAGCTTTGCATGTTTCTATGAAGACTTAGCTATACCCAAGGATAGAAATTTTGATTCAGACTATTTGGAACTTTGTAATATCAGACATTCTTTAATTAATAAGATTCAAGAAAATGAGGAAGAGCTCTCTCCGTTACCAAATATTACATCAGCTGATATATACAATGCAATTCAAAATCTTAACTCTGGTAAGGCGTCCGATGAGTTTGGGCTGAAGGCAGAACATTTTAAACACGCTCCTATAATTCTGTCAGAAGTCTTATCAACAATTTTTTACAGGATTTTAAAAGAAAAAAATGTTTCAAGCACCTTTAAATCTGGCTTATTAACTCCTGTACTTAAAAAAGGCAAAAATGCAATGATTATACACAACTATAGAGGTATTACTGTTAATCCAATTATTTCAAAAGTCTTTGAAAGTACTATTTTGCCTTTTTTGTGCGAATATTTTAACCAGTCTTCATTACAATTTGGATTTACAGCAGGTTCATCAATGTTAATTGCAGCACTTATTATTAGTGAATGTAGAGCAGAAGTAAAAACACTCACTTTTGAATCGCTCTATCTCGTTACTTTGGACTGTCAAAAGGCGTTTGACGTTGTGGATCACATTATAATGCTGGACAAATTTTTTGAATCATCACAAAATGTCGCTTTGTGGTCTGTTGTGAAAAATTTATATTCTGGCTAAACCTCAAAGGTAAAATGGATGGGAACAATTAGTGAAGGTTTTATGATAAGACAAGGAGTACGTCAAGGAGTAATTTTATCCCTTTTCCTTTATAAACTTTATATTAACAATTTGCTAAAAGATTTAGAACTTAATAGTATTGGTTTTCATATTGGACCAATTTATGTTGGATGTCCTACTTGTACAGATGACGTGGCGTTGTTAAGTAACTGTCCACAGGAACTTCAAAGTATGCTGTCCATTGCCTCATTTCATACAGCAAATGACCGTGTTAAAATACATCCCGAGAAAACTAAAGCAGTCATTCTGAATAAATCCAAAAATTTAGATAAAAAATCACTCTGTTGGAACTAAGATGGGAATACTATCTACCCCTCTCAGGAAACTACTCATATTGGCATCATTAGATCAGAATTAAAAGAAAACGAACTGAATATTGACTCCAAAATTAGTATTGCAAGACGAACTTTATATTCTCTTATAAACGTTGGTGTTCACGGAACAAATGGTTTAAATCCAAAGACGTCATTTAAGATATATCAGTGTTACGTTATACCTCGGCTTATTTATGGCTTAGAAGTTCTCCCGTTGTCTAAATTTCAACTGAGCATCTTAGAAAAATTCCATATGAAGACATTACGTTGCTTACAATCTTTACCAGTGAGAACAGCCTCATCTGCAGTTTTACTTTTATTAGGAGCCCTCCCATTGGAAGCTGAAATCCATAAAAGACAGTTATCTTTTTTATATAATATTCTAGCATGTGACAACTTATCTATTCAGAACCTAGTTGATAGACAGATCATTATGCATATTGACAATATACAGAGTTTCTTTGGTCGAGTTACAGAACTTTTAGCTTTATACGAACTGCCCGATGTATCAACTTTAGGACAAAATATACCTTCCAAATTGTCTTGGAAATTTACTTTTAAAACTGCCGTCCAGAGATATTGGACCAGCTTTTTAAAGGATGAGGCTAATTGCCTTTAGTGAACCTGAATCAGAACATTCTTGAAATTGGTGTCATACATCCAGTTTGGTCTAATTTAAAATTGTCCGTCTCAGATGTTAAAAAAGGCTGTATCAAGGCAAGATTACTTACAGGAACTTATCTATTACAAGATAACTTGAATAGATTTACCAATGGAAAAGAATCTTCTCGCTGTAAATGTTGTGGCATAGAAAAGGAAGATCTGAAACATTTTCTTTTAACCTGTCCTGCATTATATTCAAAAAGGAAAGAACTGTTCCAGGCTATAAAATTCGAAATTATTGATATTATTGGGGAAGCTCAATGGTCAGCTCGTTGTATAGAAACCAACTTTATTATACAATCTATAATAGACTGTTCCTCCTTGGAAAGTTTTGTATCTAATATTCAACATTTAAAGAAATTAGATAGATTAACTATAGATTATTGTTATAAACTTCATGCACACAGAGTATGGATTATGGCAAAGAATGTCAAGAAAAAAATAATATAGAAATTTTACAGCGTCGTCTGATCAACAGTTATTGTGTATTATATGACAGTGTAAATACTCTCATTATGGACTCAAAAGGCAGGGATGCTAAATGCTTTCCAGATGTAAATAATCCTCATTTTAGATTTTATTAATATCGTTGTATATAGATCGTATAATACTTTAATATGGATATATATGGATTATGATTTACTACTCCAACAATTCTGGAGGTGTTCCATGATTGGAAGTCAATACGTAAAGAAGAAGAAGAAGAAGAAGAAGAAGAAGATACGGGAAACGTGGGACTGTCAGCCAGCTGCCATAGCAGTTCATATTGAATTTTATGACATTACAACTATTTCACTAACGTTACACCATCTCTTTCATTACAACTATTTCAATAACGTCACTCAATCTCTTTCATTACAACTATTTCACTAATGTAACTTTTGACTACAGACTTTGACATTTTCCCGGACTGAATCATTCACAGTGTGACGGGTGCTGTTAACAGAGCAGGACATGCTTACCCTTCCGGAGCACCTGTTGTCACTCTCAGTTTCACTGGAGTTCACACTGTGAGTGCCTTTGTTTTGAATGTTATAATTTCTGTTTCTGTGCTTTGTATCTGTCTAACGTCATTGTTTTCTGTGTTCTCGTTGCACTTCGATTTTTATACATTTCACTCCTTTGTTCCTTAGGTATTCTACTGCCGTTGTTTCAATACAACTATTTCACTAATGTCACACCATCTCTTTCATTACAACTATTTCACTAACGTCACACCATCTCTTTCATTACAACTATTTCACTAATGTCACACCATCTCTTTCATTGCAACTATTTCACTAATGTCACATCCCTCTTTCATTACAACTATTTCACTAATGTCAAACCATCTCTTTCATTACAACTGTTTCACTAATGTCACACCATCTCTTTCATTACAACTATTTCACTAACATCACACAATATCTTTCATTACAACTATTTCAATAATGCCACACCATCTCTTTCATTACAACTATTTCACTAATGTCACACTATCTTTTTCATTACTTTTTCACTAATGTCAAACCACCTCTTTCATTACAACTATTTCACTAATTTCACACAATCTCTTTCATTACAACTATTTCTCTTATGTCAAACCATCTCTTTATTACAACTATTTCATTCATGTCACACCATCTATTTCATTACAACTATTTCACCAATGTCACACAATATCTTTCATTACAACTATTTCACTAATGTCACACCATTTCTTTCGTTACAACTATTTCACTTATGTCACACAATATCATCCATTACAACTATTTTACTAATGCCACAACATATCTCTTTCATAACAACTATTTCACTAGTGTCACACCATATCTTTCATTACAATCATTTAACTAATGTCACACCATATCTTTCATTACAACTATTTCACTAATGTCACAGCAGTATGAATATTTTTCCAGAACTTTTTTCTTGCTTTCCTATTGGATAAAAAATCTGATGATAATTCAGAATGCTCTGACATCATTGTTTTCAAGTGACAACTCTAAACTAGTTACGCAAAATTCAGTGGGCACTATTCACTTTGCAGCAGAATAAATTTTGTTGATGAGAAAGATGTAATTGTTTATATTTTAATAAGAATGCAAAATTTGGAAAAAAAATACTAGATATGGGAGAAGTATTGTTCAAAGATGATTTAAAAACTGTGAATCTTGTTTGTTTTTCTGTTTTTTTTGTTTTGTTTTGTTTTGTCTTTTTTTTTTGTATAATAAAATATTTATAAACTGTTCATTTGTGCTTCCTATTGGACAAAAGTTATGTTAATAATTCAGAAAGCTCTGAAATCAGTGTTTCAAAGTGACAACTCTAAACTAGTTATGCAATTTACAGATAACACCATTTACTTTGCAGCAGATTAAATTTTGTTGAAGAAAATAAATGCAATTGCGTATGTTTTAATAAGATTACAAAATTTAGAAAACAAATACTAGAAAGGAGAGAGAATGAGAGATGATTCAAAAGTTGTAAATCTTGTGTTTTCGGTTTAATAAAACACTTATAGACTGTTAATTCAGGAATAGCAAGTTTTTTGTCGCCTTGACACCTAACTATTGAACTGGCTACGCCTCAGTCAATAGTCAGGGTCTCGGGGACAACAAACTTGCTATTCCCTCATAACCAGTCAATAAGTATAAACTAATGTCACACCACCTCTTTCATTACAACTATTTCACTGATGACACACCATCTCTTACATTACAACTATATTTCACTCATGTCATACAATCTCTTTCATTACAACTATTCCACTAATGTCACACCATCTCTTTCATTACAACTATTTCTCTAATGTCACACCATCTCTTTCATTACAACTATATTTCACAAATGTCACACCACCTCTTTCATTACAACTATTTCACTAATGTCACACCATCTCTTTCGTTACAACTATATTTCACTAATGTCACATCATCTCTTTCATTACATCTATTTCGCTAATGTCATACCATCTCTTTCATTACAACTTTTTCACTAATGTCACGCCATCTCTTTCATTACAACTATTTCACTAATGTCACATCATCTCTTTCATTACAACTACTTCACTTATATCAATGCATCTATTTCATTACAACTATTTCACCAATGTTACAAAATCTCTTCACTCAATTTACGTCAAATCTTATTGCTATGTTTGTCTGTTGTATTTCATATTTATTTAATTTCAATAGTACCAAAAATGGTAAACAGCACATTGTTCCAAGAAGTAACAAGATCTTCATCCAAAATTACAATATTTGTTTTTCATTTAATGACAATATCACGAACTTCTATATGAACTGGTTACATGTAACTATGCCATTTAATTGAATTGCATACTCAGTTGATTTATCATATACAGGTATATAGTTAAAATGTGTACTCATTGATGCATCATTGTTTAACTATGTACTCAGTGGATTTATCATGTAGACGTAAATGTTAAAATATGTACTCATTTGATGCATCAATGTTTAACTATGTACTACTCAGTTGATGCAAAATTTTCAACTTTATATGTATCTGTTAATATATCACACTTAGGCCAATGTTAAACCAAGAAATCAAGTAGAGACATATGTTGAACTAGGTACTCAGTTGAGGATGATTTTAAATGTTTGTAATTGAATAGCCAAATTTCAAACAAAGGTATTATATAAATAACTAAATACCGAAGTTACTAGTGTGAATTCAAATTCTGCATATGCGCATTTCGACAACTTATGTCTCTTCAGTGCAGATAAAATCTAAATGTTGGAAGACCATAAACTCAAAGGTGTTTAAAAACTGATAGAGAACAAATAACCAATATGATCTAAATGTAAAGCCAAAAATCAGCTAAGGACAGAGCTTTGCATGAGGGAGATACTCCTTAGTTTTCAACAAAATTTACAAAAATTTAGATATAAAAAAGGTATAATTGCCAAATGTAGAATTATATAGAACCTGCAGATATTTATAATTTAAGTATGTATTCAGCTGATGTTTCCTGTAGTACCAAGTGTTAGAGTATGTAATCAGCTGCTGTTTCCTGTAGAACCCAATGTCAAAGTGTGTATTCAGTTGATGTTTCCTGTAGAACTCAATATTAAAGTATGTATTCAGCTGATGTTACCTGTAGAACTCAATATTAAAGTATGTATTCAGCTGATGTTACCTGTAGAACTCAGTGTTAAAGTATGTATTCAGCTGATGTTTCCTGTAGAACCCAATGTCAAAGTATGTTATCAGCTGCTGTTTCCTGTAGAACCCAATGTCAAAGTGTGTATTCAGTTGATGTTTCCTGTAGAACTCAGTGTTAAAATATGTTATCAGCTGCTGTTTCCTGTAGAACCCAATGTCAAAGTATGTTATCAGCTGCTGTTTCCTGTAGAACCCAATGTCAAAGTATGTATTCAGTTGATGTTTCCTGTAGAACCCAATGTCAAAGTATGTTATCAGCTGATGTTTTCTGTAGAACCCAATGTTAAAGTATGTATTCAGTTGATGTTTCCTGTAGAACTCAATGTTAAAGTTTGTATTCAGTTGATGTTTCCTGTTGAACTCAATGTTAAAGTATGTAATCAGCTGATGTTTCCTGTAGAACACAATGTTAAAGTATGTATTCAGTTGATGTTCCCTGTAGAACTCAATGTTAAAGTATGTATTCAGCTGATGTTTTTGTAAAACCAAATGTTAATGTATGTATTCAGTTGATGTTTCCTGTAGAACCCAATGTTAAAGTATGTATTCAGTTGATGTTTCCTGTAGAACCCAATGTTAAAATATGTATTCAGTTGATGTTGCCTGTAGAACTCAATGTTAAAGTATGTATTCAGCTGATGTTTTTGTAAAACCAAATGTTAATGTATGTATTCAGTTGATGTTTCCTGTAGAACCCAATGTTAAAGTCTGTATTCAGCTGATGTTTTCTGTAGAATACAATGTTAAAGTATGTACTAATCAGTTGATGTTTCCTGTAGAACACAATGTTAAAATATATGTAATCAACTGATGTTTCCGATAGAACCCAATGTTAAAGTATGTAATCAGCTGTTGTTTCCTATAGAATCCAATGTTACAGTATGTATCCAGCTGATGTTTCCTGTAGAATCCAATATTAAAGTATGTACTAATCAGCTGATGTTCCCTGTAGAATCTAATGTTCAAGTATGTATTCAGCTTATGTTCCTTGTAGAACTCAATGTTAAAGTATGCATTCGGCTGATGTTTACTGTAGAACTCAATGTTAAAGTGTGTAATCAGCTGATGTTTCCTGTGGAACCGAATATTAAAGTATGTAATCAGTTGATGTTTCCTGTAGAACACAATGTTAAAATATATGTAATCAACTGATGTTTCCGATAGAACCCAATGTTAAAGTATGTAATCAGCTGATGTTTCCTGTAGAACCAAATGTTAAAGTATGTATCCAGCTGATGTTCCCTGTAGAATCTAATGTTCAAGTATGTATTCAGCTTATGTTCCTTGTAAAACCCAGTGTTAAAGTATGTAATCAGCCGATGTTTCCTGTAGAACCCAATGTTAAAGTATGTAATCAACTGATGTTTCCTGTAGAACACAATGTTAAAGTATGTAATCAGCTGATGTACCTGTAGAACTCAATGTTAATGTATGTATTTGGCCGATGTATCCTGTACAACCCAATGTTAAAGTATGTATTTGGCCGATGTTTCCTGCAGAACCCAATAAAAGGGTATGTAATCAGCTGATGTTTCCTGTAGAACCCAATGTTAAAGTATGTAATCAGCTGTTGTTTTCTGTAGAACTCAATGTTAAAGTATGTATTTGGCCGATGCTTCCTGTAGAACCCAAAGTATGTATTCAGCTGATGTTTTCTGTAGACCTCAATGATAAAGTATGTATTTGGCCGATGTTTCCTGTAGTAGAACCCAATGTTAAAGTATGTAATCAGCTGATGTTTTCTGTAGAACCCAATGTTAAAGTATGTAATCAGCTGATGTTTCCTGTAGAACACAATGTTAAAGTATGTAATCAGCTGATGTTTTCTGTAGAACCCAATATTAAAGTATGTAATCAGCTGATGTTTACTGTAGAACTCAATGTTAAAGTATGT
>MJUU01066599.1:126475-137972 GCA_002080025.1 Modiolus philippinarum
CAATGTTAAAGTATGTAATCAGCTGATGTTTTCTGTAGAACTCAATGTTAAAGTATGTATTTGGCCGATGTTTCCTGTAGAACCCAATATTACAGTATGTAATCAGTTGATGTTTCATGTAGAACCCAATATTAGAGTATGTAATCAGCTGTTGTTCCTTGTGGAACCCAATGTTAATGTATGTATTCAGCTAAAGTTTTTGTAAAACCAAATGTTAAAGTTTTCAATCAGTTGATGTTTCCTGTAGAACCCAATGATAGTATATAAATCACCTGATGTTTCCTGTAGAACCCAATGTGAAAGTATGCAATCAGTTGATGTTTCCTGTAGAACCCAATGATAGTACATAAATCAGCTGATGTTTCCTGTAGAATCCAATGTGAAAGTATGCAATCAGTTGATGTTTCCTGAGGAAACCAATGTTAAAGTATGTATTCAGTTGTTATTTCCAGTAGAACCCAATGATGCCCTTTTTCTTTAATCTTAGTCTACATATTTGGAAACTTGGAACAATATTAAAGAACAAGTTACTTCAAAATGTTACACACTCAGTATTTATTCACAATGATGATTAATTTTTAAACAAATGTTACATATAAGATTATGTCACATGAAACCCAAAAAACCTTTTATCAGTTAATAAAGCAGAATTAGAATTTTCTATATAACACAAATTAAAAGAGTTTAAGCATAAAATAAGAAAACAACAACAAACAAATAAAAACAATAACATATTAAATACACAGACATAGACAAGGCACATATATTAGACTAGATATCATTTTGCATGTCAATTAAGCTTACAACACACACTTGGGTCATTAGGACAAATATTTGAAAAGTTTTCTAACTGAATGACAATCATTCAAATCTCAAACAGTAACGTTTTTTTCGGCATCATAGAAATGTTTACTTCTACGGCCATTATCGACAATTTTCCTTGCAGCATTTTTTGTATAGACTACTATATAGGGTTATTGTATGAATATATTGGGGAATGTTGTCCTGTGTAGAATTTCATATTGCACAAGCTTGCGATTGCAATATACATTCTGCTAGGGACAATATTCCCCAATATTCATGCAATAACCCTTTTATTGTATGGCAAAGCTAAAATTTATGTTCATTATATGATTTTTGTTGTCAATGACGTCGTAAAAATTTAGTCATATTGCACTAGTGCAATATGGAAATTTATTGCTCGCTTACTTTTGGTTGCTGTCTTAGGAAAATATTATGTTGCTATACAATAATATATGATATTAAAAAATTGCAGGTATTTTTTTTTGCCTTAAAGTTGGCTGAAAATAATTTTTCTGAGAATATAAAATGTATATAACATATAAAATGATGTGATATCAGTTCTAATGAGTTTGATACTAATATCCACAACCTGATTTTTTTTTTATTCACACTTTTGTTATTTGTTCTCATACACATTGAATTAATTTTCAAACCTTAGTTTCAAATACAATTTTGAATATCAAATAAACGATATGCATTTTGTATCAAAAAGTTAATACATGTACAAAGCAAACCTTGGACATTGATGTCAGAAATATGTCATAGAGATTTATGTCAACAATGGTGTTATCTGTGGTAGTCCTGAGTGTTCTGATATGATTGCAAATTTAAATTTTAAGAGCTCATATTTACTGATTTCAAAATTTTCCCTCATTTACAAAATACTGTTTACATATAGAACTGGCTTTCTGTTGACATTTTACAAACCTTAAACAACAACAAAACATAAAGCATGTTACTGATAGTTGAAGTCACTCCACTTAAGAAATATTTGTCATAAGGGAAGATTGTAACCCAAATAAAAAAAACATATAATTGATGTTTAATTTGATTTTTTTTTCATATCAAGTATTTTAAATGGACATAGCAACAGAAAACAATACAAAATGGAAAATAAGGATAAGGATATTTAAGCCATTCAAAATAAATTGTTTGTTTCTCAAGCCTTTTTACTTTAATTTAGATGGGGCAAACAGTTTTTATTTCATTTTAAATCATTTTATTGTTTCTTAGATGTAACTGAAATCTAATTTTGATTTGAATTTTATGACAAATATTTGATAGATCTGAGTGTATTTGCTAAGATATTTGAACAAACATGCAAGATTTTGAGTTTTAAAGTTATGCTTGCAAAGAAAAAAGTTTTGAAGTGGCCACCCTTTTTGCAGACATGGGCAGGGCTTGAGAAATAATTTTTTTAATAGACTTATGCACACTTTTCTCAATTTATAACTGCAAATTCACATGAGGGGATATTTGAACAGACAAGTGTATAAACATGTGGTATTCTTATGAGTGGTTTGAACACGAGGCATTTTAGACATGTTATATTTTTTTTAAAATGGGCTATTTTGCTCTATGAACCTCTAAAATTTGATAAACCTAAATTCTAAGTATATGGTGCCCAACTGTGAACAACACATGTTGAAAGTTTGGTTGGAATCGGACTAGCAGTTTTGAAGTTGTGGGTACAAAAAAAAGACAGATGACGCAGGACAATGATTACAGCAAATATCAGTCATACAGCTTGTATACCTGAATAATGGAATAAAACATCAAGTTTCACTGTTTATAAAGAATACATCTTACATAAAAACAACATATTGAACATAATATAAAAAAATAACAAAAACTTTTTACAACATTCTATAATCTGAAAAACAGCATATTTAATATAAGTGACACATTGGTTTGCAGGCAAAACAAATACTGGCCAAAGTCATTATCATCTTTGTTACACTCATATCTGCAGGCAACATACCCACTGGCCAATATCGTTACCATCTAAGTGACATCCAGGTTTACAAGCAAACAAGAATACTGGCCAAAATCACAATGATCGAAGTCACATCAAGATACATTCATAATTTTTTATATTATTTAAAACTCATATTGAGCTAGAGTCACATGATTCTAAACTAACTCAATATTAATTAATTTTACATTAATCACATGATCAATATTGTCATATATATAAGTGTTCTCCCAAGCTCTTCTAGCGTCTGAGTGCCCCTAACTATAAGTGTCCTCCCAAATGCTTTTCTCTTTGCCCCTATGCAATAATTTCCATTGAGACATTTCCCAGCATGTAGATTTTTTTTACATCTGTTAAAACTTATAACATGACAACATATTATTCCCCATGTATCATGTTATATAAGAACAACCATGAATATTCAACAACAACTTCATTGAGTTTTAAAGTTAGGAATTCAAATGTTTTTGTCTATTGAAGAGACATAAGTTGTCGAAATGTGCATATGCAGAAACAGTAACTTTGGAATTTATTCATTTGTTAGCATACAAATAGTAGATTTAAGAAGGCTTATTTAAACCGTTGTGCATTTGATGTCATTACGTGATCATTAAACATCAACATAAATGGATACTGCCAGTGTTCTCTGTTATACATACAGAATGTTAACCCTTAGACTGCTACACGCGACAAATGTCGTTTTTGAGACTTTCTCTGCATTGTTGTCACTGACGACGAAGTTCTACTGTACGTATATGATAATATACTTTGTTGGTTACAATGAAAAAATGTATATGTTACAATGCTTTTTACAGAGATATCTTAAAAAGTTTCAGGATTAAACATTATTAACAGGAAAAGGGAGTTAATTTGTGGCAAAATGGAACAATTATGATGTTTAAAATCTGTCAGTCTATGACGTCAAAAAGGAAGGGCTGTCAAAGTACTATTCCAGCCCCAATATTAAACCTACAAGGTATCTAACATTTTATTTTTCAAATGCATGATTGAATTGCACAGTGCAACAGTGTCTTTCTACTTTAGGTTAAATGGTCAATATTGTCATCCAGTTATACATACGGAATCAATATTATCACATGGTTACATGCTTACATACAGAATGTTTAGTCACATAATCAATATTGTCACATGGTTACACACAGAGAATGTTTGGTCACATGATCAAAATTGTCACATGGTTATACATACAGTTTAAATCTCAATACTAACAAGATTTTGTTTCATGACAAAATTGATGTCTCCCAATTTTATACAAATTGTCAGATATGATTATAAATACCATACCAGTAATTCTTTTCAGCACTAAATCTTATTTTATTGAAGGTCTAATCCAGCATGTGAAAAATTACAAGCCATATAATATACTTTACATGAAATTGAATAATGTAAATACTGGGAAATAAATAATACAAGACTTAGTATAGACATAGATACATCTCCCCTGAATGCTAACACAATCATTTATATGTTTATGACATCATTGAACCATGAAGACAAGGTCAAGGTCATTAATGTGCTTACCAAAAATTACAACAAATATAACCCGAATAATCCAGTCGTTATATTCCACTCACTATGATCGCTACATTAACGCCTGAATGCATTAACTATGAAAACACGTCAATCGGATGTGGGTTAACGCTATGAACTATGGGAACAAAGTCGTCTGATTTTTTTGGTAATAAATCAGGGAAATATATACAATATTGCATTTATTGTCCCTATATAAATCAAAAATTGATATATGATATCAAAAAACTTTACAAACATATCTTTGATGAGATTAATTAGCAGAAATTAACAAAAGGAGAATATATTTACATATTGTGACAGAGAGTTGGTAGTTTCTTTGAAGTTTACCGGGGGCTTGTGCTAAAAAATCGCGTTGTATACAATTAAACAATTAACATATCAGACCATATCAGTTTACACTTGTTGTATGGTAATTAAAATCAATAATTTATTTGTATCTTGCTGTTTAATTAACACCAGACGTAACTGTAATTTTGTGTTTTGCAATTTAATGGACATGATTAATATAAGTTATAAGATATGCTGAAAATCAAGGACATTATTTTTTGAAACATTATATTTGCCAATATTTAGTGTATTTCTAAATTCCGTCTTTCGATTTTTTGTTAAACTGAAAAATATTTTTCGTCAATGAATACACATCTCAGTACCAGTTTTCATATTTGAATTTTAAAACTGCAAAATTTACTGAAGTTCGCAATTTGTACACTAAATACCTAATACACTTTAAGTTTAAAAATTAAAATATTGTACCTTACATGATTTTACACTTCATAAATGTACTAGATATTTTCAGTTTTGACTTCAAATACACATTCTTCGGTCTGACAATGATAGTTTACTTTCTTCCGTGATATACAACATTTTCAATTATTTATTGAATTCATAAAACCTTTCCTGCTTGTCATTTGTCAGATTGTACTTTAATTTTATTAAAAATTTACGCAAATAATTCAAATTATGGACATTCCAATCAATATAATTTCAACATCGTTTGTTTATTTTTTCATCAAAATCTTCGTTTGCGCATGCTCAGAGATGTGAAGTAATTTGATTGGTACACTGAATCAGTGTACAGCTGACGCGTCCAATGATCATAAAGTATTCAAGCCCTCGTAGAAGGAGAAAATCGGATACGGAGAGGGCTTGAATTATTCAAGTTACAACAAATATAGCACATTCCACATTCATATCTGGTAAAGATAGTCATTTGGAACTGCATTTTATAATGATGTTCATCCTTCTTTAAGAATACAAATATGTTTTTTATAAATTAAATCTACATGAATTACTGTAATAAAATTGCTAAAAAATATACATATTTCTACTTACTTATCAAGCACTGTTAAATGGGAGCCCAAAGAGTATAGTTCATTAGAAATGTTCAAAGGATATTTGAAAGAAGGGAAATATTTATGATTTAGATTTTCGAAAATATTTTCAAAGCAAAGTTGGTGAATTCCATTATTCTTTTTATTTTAAGACAGTATTTTGAAATTGTGATTTTCCCACGAATATTTCAAAAACCTATAGTTTGATTTTAAACAAAAGTGAAAAAAAAGTCCCCCCAAAGCTCAATTAAAAATGTTTGATTTTCAAAAACATGCATGAAAGCCCCCTATTTTTATTTGATTTCTCTAATCCAAACTGATCAATCTTTTATCAGAAAAAATTGAAATAGACCCATTATTTAAGTTTGATGGCCTGAAAATCTATGTTTATGTACCTGTTCCAAAACTCTCAGACTGCAGCATTATTACTGTTACTGTTTACTACTTCTGCTATAAAAGGGGTAATTTTCACCTGGTTAATTTCACAATTTTGATTCATAAACCTATTCGCGAGGTTTAATTTTCGCAATTCACACTTATGTTTTGTGAAGTTTTCAATAAAACAAATTTGCATGAGGGGATATTTTGCGCGAATATGTGACCATCCTGAAATTAGCGAAATTAAACCCCTTACAAAAATTTCCCCTTTTACTTGATAAGTTAATGAGTTATATCCATGTAAAACTTTCCATGTCACTTTTTCACCTTAATCTTCTTTGTCCTTGAATTAAGAAAGTTCCAAAGTAGTTCTCATGTTTGAAAGGACAAATTTTTTGTAATTACTTAATTGTTACATAATGATAAACATACATTTAATAAAATTGTCACACCTGTACATATACATACAGAAACATGACAGACATATGATACATTACAATCAACTAAGCATAGAATTAAAATCAGAAATAGCATTCTCGCATGTTTCTAATTGTTTTTCAACTTTCTCTTTTTCTTCCTTAAGATTTCTCTCTAATACCTCAAAATCTTTCATTTCTTCCGATATATTATAGATCTCTTGCTGTAATTCGGCAACTTTTTCCAGATATGAATTTAACATTTCAGTCTTGGACTTCATTGTAGATATTTGCGTCTTATTTTTCTCATATGCATCTATAAATAACAAGAATAAATCAAAGCATGTATTGCTGTAAAAATACTTAAATGATTACAAATTAAATTTACATGAGCAAATACAAATCTAATTCTAATGTCAGAAAAATTAATTTCTATTTGTTATTGAATTTTAGGTTTTCCTTGTGTGTACGCATAGTGCTATACAGTGGCAAATCCAGACTTTCTGCTAAAGAAATTTCATAAATTATAATTGTATTATCACTTGCAAGTATCTTGTACCCCTGAAAACCTGAACCAGCTTAACCTGATCAAAACAAACATGGCAGACATGACCGAGATAAAATTTTGGGTACCCGGAAATCTCTGAATATACATGTTGTATATGAAGAAAACAATACACATCTTATCATGTTAACATGGGCAAACTTTTTATGCCCCGCCACGAAGTGGAAGGGGCATATAGATTTACCCTTGTCCGTCCGTATGTACATACCTGATGTTAAGTTTTGCGTTTAGGTCCATAATTTGGTAACCTCTTGTAATATTTTTATAATACCACATAAGTACATGCACTTTAATAAGTACTACCAGATTCACTAACAATTAGGGATCCATGACCTACATTTCATGCTTGAATGACTTTGTTAAATTTTGTGTTTAAGTTCATTTCTCAACAACTGCACATCATACCACAATAATATTTCATCAAATTATTTGCCTTGATGGTTACTACCCAAATCATTGCCAATTGAGTGGCTTTGACCTATATTTTACACTTGAGTGACTTTTGTTAAATTTTGCGTCTGGTCCATTTCTCATCAACTTCACATCATACCACTATGACCTCATCAAATTCATCACCTTGACGAGTACTACCAAAATCACTGAGAATAAAGTGGCTTTTGACCTACATTTTACACTTGATTGACTTTTGTTAAATTTTGCATTTAGGTCCATTCCTCATCAACTACACATCATACCAAAATGATGTCTCAACAAATTCATCACCTTGACAAGTACTACCCAAATCACTAAGAATTAAGTGGCTTTGACCTATATTTTACGCTTGAGTGACTTTTGTTAAATTTTGCGTTTAGGTCCATTTCACTACAATTAAACATGCTATTACAATGGTGCTGCATCAAATAAATAACCTTGATGAGTGGTATCCAAATCAAGGAAAATGAAGTGTCTTTGACCTACATTTTACGCTTAAGTGACTTTTGTTAAATTTTGTGTTTTAAGTCCATTTCTAAACAACTACACAACATAACATTATGATGTTTCATGGAATGACTCATCTTTGTGATAGCTACCAAATTCTTGGACAATTCTTTGACTTTGACATGTGATAAACTTGTCAGCTGAAAACTGAAGATTTGAAAATTTTAAGCTGGACATTGGGTTTGAAAACTAGAGATTTTTCTTCAACCTATTTTTAACCGTTTCATATGTTTTCCTCAGATAGTTTTAGTGAATGCAGTCATTTATAAATGCAGCATTATATTTTCTTTGATCACCCCTACATAGGCCCTTGTGGGAGATTTTGCTAAATGATATTATTAGAATCAAACTAGAATACTGACAAAGTCAGAAAGGGCCCGCCCCCTTGTGTGTCCCAAAAACCTGTTTGCGGAATTTCACGGTATTCAGATTTTCCTCAAAAACGAAAGGGAGCTTCCTTTGGTCAAGAAAAACCTTAAGTATCAAAATCATTTAAATCCTTTAAGGCATTTTTAATTTACCATACGACATGGAGCTAATTCTCAAAATATGCACTTTTTTATATAAAAACAAAGTTTTTTCCCAAAAATCATTCTCTGATTTTCCTCAAAAACGAAAGGGAGCTTCCTTTAGTCAAGTTCAAGCTTGAGTAGCAAAATCATAAAAATCCGTGAAGGCATTCTTGAGTTATCGTATGACATAGAGGTAATTCTCAAAATATGCACTTTTTCATATAAAAACAACTTTTTTGCCCAAAAATCATTTTCCGATTTTCTTCAAAAACGAAAGGGAGCTTCCTTTAGTCAAGTTCAGCCTTGAGTATCAAAATCATAAAAATCGGTGAAGGAATTCTTGAGTTATCATACGACATAGAGTTAATTCTCAAAATATGCACTTTTTCATATAACAAGAGTTGTCAGAAGACAACATAGCAGATGGACAGACGGACGGACAGGCTGATTACTATAGGGCGCCGCCATTTCATGGCAGGGCCCTAATTATGAGACTGCTCTACTTTCAGAAACAGTTATTCATTACTCAAAGGATATCATGTACTAAACTTGTTCAATGATCCTAACTCTTAGTGTCTATCACTGTGTGTCAAGCTTTTGTTATCAGCCAGTGATACCATCATCTACATAATGAAAGTGGGTGTACTTTTCTTTTTAATGAATAATTTGATTTTTGTAAATATGGTATTTATGAAAGAAAATATTTCGTAAAATTTCAAGCAAATGGTTCTTAAAACACTTATTGATGCTTATTTTTGAAAAATAAGTTTTGTTGTCTAAAAGAATTGCAAGAAATTGCATAAAATCTCAACATTGCTGAAAAATAATCAGTTTAGTTGAAGACTAAAAATAAAGGGGAGACAACCCAGACATATTTTCGCAAAATAATTGAAAAAAAAACAAGAGCTGTTGTCGAATGGCAGCCAGTTATACCCCCACTCATTGAGCCCTGAATCAATATGGCAATGCTAAGTTAATGCTGCGTTCACATGTACAACATTTGTGGTGCGCATTATCCAATTTGCATCAAACTAATACGCATTGGAAAAGTATTTGCGTTCACACGTACAACTTTTAATACGCTTTCGATGCGAATCGATACCCTTAACGTTCACACGTCTAACGTAAATCACTAATGCGCATTACTAATGATCACTTGTTTAGGTGTTAAAGTATTCAATTATAATTAATTAAAATATTTAACCACAACTTTTCAATTAAAGAACAATACCAATATTTTTTGTCCTAACGGTATCTTAACAATGAATATTTTACCTCAATTTCCGTATTGAATTTTAAAGTTATATTTTACGAAAGAATATTATTGTTAATATATATTGTTATTATGTCATCGTTATATTTCTCTTCTGTAGTTCATATTACTTATTAACTAGTGTGTTATTGACTTAAATAAGCAAAAAACTGTCCGTACAATATCATAGCACTGACATGGCCAATACAGAAAAAGTCAGCCAATATCAATTTTCTTTGTATTGGCCGTGTTGTGATCCGGGGGCCGTGTTCTGATCCAGGCCAATACAACCCTTTTGGAACCTCTCTTAGGTGTCCATTCAAGGTTATGTAAAAATGCGAGAAAATCGATAACTGATCGTCTGATGATGGACTTGTCGAAAGGAATGTTTTTGGGGATTGTCTGAGTGGAAAATATGCCAGTTTTAACATTAACAGGTGTTTAAATTACTTGAAAAGTGGAGATGGTAAATCACCTGAAATGAAATCTTCATAAAATTTCCTACTCATGTGGTGAAATCTTCGTTGTCTGTACGACCATGCGACAAAAGAACCGAACACATTTCAGCACCTCTATTTTTATTTTAAATACCTGCTAAACGTCTGGGAAATGTTCATGGGTTGATCTAAAATTTTGACATTTTCAACTCTGCACATTTGGCAGATGCCAACAGCCAATTTACAACATTTACAACATTGGAAGAAGTGATAAAAATGTTAGAGTTTTTGATGGACAATATATTTGTCCAGTTAAGAGGACCTGTTTTTCAACAGACCATTGGAATTCCAATAGGCACAAACTGAGCACCTCTTTTAGCCGATCCATTCTTATGAGGCTGAATTCATTGAAGGGCTTCTTCTAAATAAAGACAACAAGATGTGTTTTGTGAAACACTTATGCCCCCGAGTAGAAGTACAGAAGAAACATTTAGCAACTTTGAACAATGAATGTCCTTTGAAAAAATAATTTGTAGAAATAAATTCTTGTATCAACTGAAAAGTTTAATCACATCAAATGATGATTGCAATTGGAGGCAAACACAGAAGTCACCTAAATGAACCCCTCCAATCATTATCCAAGCATTATTAAACAAGAGCTGTCGCCAAATGGCAGCCAAATATACCCCCCCGCTCATTGAACCCTGGATCGATATGGTAAGTGCAAATTTAAGTTGGTGTGGACACAATACAGGTGTGGACACAATACGAGTATGGACATAATGATATAATCTTCAAGAGAGAACTTTTCACAAAGGTTCCAATGAAAATACTCTATCTAAAAACAAATATGAAATTCACCTTTTTTTTAGCCTTTTTGACATTTTACACAAAAATCATAAGCATTAGAGAAATTTCATTACAACACTTTGAAAACAACTTTTCAAGAGAATTACAATGAAAACAGTGTGCCTCTCTAACAGTCTGATTTCACAATATCTATGCTTAAATTTTTTTCTTGGAAAAAAAAAGATAATTGCACGAGAAATCAACGAAAGTCAAAGTCGAATTATCTCCCCTTCCTGATTTCAAGCAATAATCATATTCCTTCATGCACATCTACATATAGTGTTCTTCTTTTGCGTAAAGTTTCATCAAAATCATTCCAGTGGTTTAAGAGGGGTTGTGCTTACGAGGTAACCCATACATAGGAAATCAATGAAAAGTCAAAGTCAAATTATCTCCCCTTCCTGGTTTTGGACAATAATTATATTCATTCATGCACATCTCCATATAGTGTCCTTCCTTTGTGTAAAGTTTCATCAAAATCCTTC
>MJUU01066599.1:155459-170547 GCA_002080025.1 Modiolus philippinarum
AAAATTGACATCATGGGGCCTCTTGTTTGCACCAAGACCAATATCGAAAATCCGAAAGCTTATTGCGCATCTGCAGACTATATGCAACAATTCTACAACAAAATTAAATCCCTAAATCCAAAAATGTAGGAGGAGTTTGAGTCACAAGAAAAGTGTGACTGATGGTCGGACGGACGGACAGACGGACGGACGGACGGACGGAGGGTATAACATTATCCCCGAGCTTTCCTCAAAAGTGCGGGGATAACAATGAAATCTCGGAAAACAGGAAGTGCTTACTGCATAACTTTGAAATCTGAATACACGATAGACTGGACCAATAGGAATCCCTCTTACAGTTTCAGAAAAAATTGTGATGAAAAATTCCGTATGCTGTACAATTGAAAAAAACAATGAAGTCTCGGCAAACAGGAAGTGCTTATGCGGTAACCTTGAAATCTGTATAAATACATCAGACCATCATGAGAAAGCTTTTGCCAAAATATGATTTCATTCTGTAAAGTAGTTGCTGAGAAAAGTGTGGTTACAGACAGATGAACAAACGGACGAAAGAACGGACGAACGAAGGCATGACGAACGGAGGTAAACCAGTATACCCCCACAACTATGTAGCGGGGGTATACAAAAACTGACACATACAGCATGTACAGTTTCACTAAGATTGGCTATATTATGACCAAGCAAAGAGAACAGTTATATTTTACAGCGTCTAACAAACAAAACAGAACTTTATAATAAAACATAGGTAATCAACGATTACAGAGTTCGCCTTGTTATGGCACATTGTCAGAGTAACCCAATTTTGCCTAGATGCTGATCTACCATCCGAAATGTATGCATATGTAAGGATACAATGATCCTACCATGTATAGTGACTGAGATCTGAACTCATCCAAAAACTTGAATGTTAATCAATCAAGCATTAAATATATGTCAAAGTGACCTAATTTTGCCTGGATGCTGACCTACCATCAAAGTTGCATACATATGCAAGGTTACATGATCCTACCATGTATAGTGACCGAGATCTGAACTCGGACGTAAACTTGATTGTAAGTCGTTCAAGCGAAAAATATAGGTCAAAGTGACCTAATTTTGCCTGGATGCTGACCTACCATAAGAGATGCATGCATATGCAAGGTTACATGATCCTACCGTGTATAGTGACGGAGATCTGAACTTGGACGTAAACTTTAATGTAAGTCGTTCAAGCTGAAAATATAGGTCAAAGTGACCTAATTTTGCCCGGATGCTGACCTATCATCAGAGATGCATGCATATCCAAGGTTACATGATCCTACCATGTATAGTGACTGAGATCTGAACTCGGACGTAAACTTGAATGAAAGTCATTCAAGCGGAAAATAATCAAAGAGACCCAATTTTCTTGGAGGCTGTGAGATAGCCCAAGATGCATCTGTATACAAAGTTTGATGATCCTACCCTTCATAGTTACCAAGATATATACCTAAATGCGGACGCGGACGTAGACGCGGACGCCGGGGGTACTCCAATAGTCCTCCTCAACTTCGTTGAGGCGAACTAAAAACTAGAAAAAGGTAATCTGCTGATCACGAAAGATACCCCTGCCCACAGGCAATACTAGTAGTTGCAGGAATTTTCCATCAAACCTAATTGAAGTTATCATTTGGAAACTATAAAATTGACAGATTTTGCCTAAATCAAGGGTAATAACTCTGGAAAGCTTAATACAATCACAGTGAAAACCAAACTTGGACTGTATTTTATAAATAGTAACCATGTCTTAAATTATTGAAATTTTCTCTAAAAGCAAACTGAAATTATCATCTGGAAACCATAAAATTTACAGACTTTGCCTAAATCAAGGATAACAACTCTGGAAAGCAAAATTAGATCAAGATCAAAATTAAACTTTACCTGTATTTAATAACTAGTAATACTGTCCCAAAATATTAAAATTTTCTCACAGAGCTAACTGATCCCATCATCCGCAAACTATAAAATTTACAGATTTTGACTAAATCAAGGGCAATAACTCTGCAATGAAAAGTCCGATCTCGGTAAAATTCAAACTTGACCTATATTTTATGAATAGAAACATTAGAACACTTAAGACGGGGGTATGAAAATAAATTCTGGTTAACCACATGATTTTAATCTTCAAAAAACTCAAAACTGCTTATGATAAGGGCTGTTTGTCTAAAAAGAGGCTCTCATGGCCTTCTCATAATCCTGGAGGAAATCAGTCTAACCTTATGCTTCCACCTTAAATGAGGTATTAATAGTGTCCACACTATTTTCTAAGGGTGCCACCCATATACTATTGTGACCATCGTTGTTGTGGTTTCCAAGAAGGCTTCTGAATGCACTGATCTGAAAGTGTCCTTTGTAAACTATTTTCTAAGTTTGTGTCCAGTCTGGATGACATAGGAATATAAAAATCACAAATTTGAAGGGGATGTTCCCAGAACTATTGTGACCAAGTTTGGTTCCAACTGACTCAGTTTCTTAAGAGAAGATCTTTGAATACATTTCCCTCCAGGTTCTATGTTAAACTATGTTCACTGCTGGCATCCATTTTGGATGAAGTAAGATCATAAAACTAGGTAACTTTGAAGGGGACAACCAAATGACTATTGTGACAAAGTTTGGTTCCAGTTGGCTCAATGGTTTCTGAGGAGAAGATCTTTAAATGCATTTCCTATAGGGTCCTATGTTAGACTATGTTCCCTGCTTGTGGCCATCTTAGATGAGGAATGAACATAAAAATCACAAACTTTTAAGGAGAATACCTGATGACTTCTGTGACCAAATATGGTTTCATTTGTCTTAATGATTTCTGAGGAGAAGATCTTTGTATGAAAGTTAACGAAGGAAGGATGACTGGACAATGGATGACAAGTGATGGCAAAAGCTCACCCTGGCTATAGCCAGATGACCTTAGTAAAAAAAGAGAAACTATATTTATGTCATATACATACTTAAAATTATCAAAACCTTTTAGCACTATCCTTACCAGAGGAACACTGTACAGGACTCTGCTGTGGTTCAGATTTATTCAATCTACTAGAAACAAATAAAGACATTTTAATAAATAATGCAGTGTAATACAGACGTATTCAAATTATTAAAAACCAAAAAAATATAAAGTATATCAATAGTTTCAGAATGAAAGAAATAAAGTTTTGTTGATTATAATTTTTCTACGGTTTCCATGGTTAAATATAAAAGTACAAGCTGAAGTTAAAACTTTTTATATGATGTTTGATATCTGTCATTATGACAAAACAATAAAAGTGTCAAGAAAAAGAACAAGCCAGCGTGAAATAAGTCAATTCTGCATGCGATTCATGTTGTGTAATATAAGCCAATCGATTGCCCTGTGTATTAGTGTTGATTTACCTTAAATGTATCTTGTTTTAATCTGGTTACACAAGTTTTACTTTTACACCATTTGTTTTACTATTCCTGATTAATTTGTGTCTTTTTGTATAAAGTAAACTAGTAAAATGTGAACAAAGCTCACTAATATCATACCCTCGCTCCCCCTAAAAAAGATCAAATCAAATTTCTAAATAGATGATGCACAAGGGCAATGTATACTTTGGCGGATTTCCTGGCTCAATAACATATTATATTTGCAATTTTTCAATGAACATACCAATATTCCTCAAGTAACACTCAAAACTCCTATCTTTTCTTTGTCAATCAACCAATCAAGATTCTATAGAATTCTTTTGTATACCAATTTGTCATTACTGGAGTATCAAGGTAAACCCCTTCAGGCAGTACGAATTGGTATACAATAGAATTTCTATAGAATCTTAATTGGTTGATTGGCAAATAAAAGACAGGAGTTTAGAAGGACTTGTTATATGTGTTACTTTAGGAATATTGGTATGTTCATTGAAGAATTGCAAATATAATACGTTAAAGAGCCAGGAAACCCGCCATAACATTCTGTGAAAGTTTCTTCAATAAATTTCATGAAGTGGTCTAGGAGGGGTTGTCGCCACAAAGTAAGTACCCTATCGTGGAAGAACACCATGATCACTATATACTGCCTGCTAAAGTGGGGGAATAAAAAGAAACAACATCTAATATCTAACAGACCTTACCTTGTTTGCTGGAGTTCACTATCACTAACACTACTGTGTATCAAATTATCAGGGGAAGTAACTCTGAAAAATACATGTATATCATAATTTTTTTTAGAGTCCCAGTAGTACCTGACATCTTATATAAACCACTTCAAGCACAAGGTACCAGTTGTCTCCGACTTGTTGTAAAATTTGATATTTATAAGTAGTATTTTTGCTTCATCATCTTATCCAATTAACATGATTAATCTGATCTCTGATAACTGCATTCAACTGAATTCAATGTTAATTCTGATGCAGTTTCTCTGCAGATTTTGACATATTCTGTTTAAGTTGTGTATATATTTTGTTGGCAACAAACATGAAGATAACCACTTCATTTTTTTAATTTCAATAAATCTTTTGGCCAATGGTCACCAGAGATTCCTCTACCTCCAAGCAAGCATGAAGCAAATATCAAATGGATTTTAATTATGTCATCATATACCCTAAGGAGTTATTTTCGCTTTCACTTATTTTTCTCCTTTTTTGCAGTTATTCTGATGTCATGAAAATTGCATACTGCTAAATATTTATATGAGACTTAATACAAGAAATAGCAAGTGTGGACCCAAATTGATGTCTCGCCCATCCCTGCTTGATCACAAAATTGATGTGAAAACTCAAACTGCCTAAATCAGAAAACTTAAAATGTTCACTAGACTGTGAAATTAGATTAACTGACAAAGGCAATATAGCAGACTGTCATATATCACCCAAAACCAAAATTCCAAATATAAATGACCTACCATTGATAGATACTGAAAAACCAAACATGTTCACTAGACCATGAAAATGAAGTGAAGGGCTAAAGCCAAATAGCAGACAGTCATCTTCCATCTAAGACAAACCCACATGCCAAATATTATTGAACTTACATCAATAGATACTAGGAAACTTAACATGATCACTGGACCATGAAATTGAGGTCACAGACAAAAGCCATATAGCAGACTGTCATGTACTATGCATGACCAACATATAAACCAACAAGAGCTGGCGCCCAATGGCAGCCTGATATACCCCCGCTCATTGAACCCTGAATCAATGTGGCAAGTGCAAATTTAATTGTATAGGGACACAACACAGGTGTGGATACAGTACAAGTGTGGACACAATGCAAGTATAAACACAATGATGTATAATTCTAGTAACAAACATGTTCAACTATAACTGTCTGCACAACAATTGAATCTGCCTTACATTTTCAAAAGAAATTGTGACGAAAAACTCCATATATTGTACAACAAAGAAAAACAATGACGACTTTGCAAACAAGAAGTGTTTATCAAATAACCTTGAAATCTGAATACACGATAGATTTGACCAGAAGGAAGCTCTGTGCAAAACAACAATTGAATCCCATTTACAGTTTCATAAAAAATTGTAACAAAAAATGCCATTTGTTGCACAACAATGAAGAACTATGACATATCGGCAAACAGGAAGTGCTCATGGCGTAACCTTGAAATTCGAATACACGATAGATTGGACCATAAGGAAGCTCTGTGCAAAACAACAATTGAACCCACTTACAGTTTCACAAAAAATTGTGACGAAAAATTCCATATATTGTACAACAATGAAAAACAATGATGTCTAGGCAAACAGGAAGTGCTTATGACTTAACCTTGAAATCAGAATAAACGATAGATTGGACCATAAGGAAGCTCTGTGCAAAACAACAATTGAATCCCATTTACAGTTTTAGAAAAAATTGTGACGAAAACTTCCATATATTGTACAACATGAAAAACAATGACGTCTCGGCAGACAGGAAGTGCTTATGGCCTAACCCTGAAATCGAAATACACAATAGATTGGACCATAAGGAAGCTCTGTGCAAAATAACAATTGAATCCCTCTTACAGTTTCAGAAAAAATTGTGACGAAAAATTCCATATATTGTACAACAATGAAAAACAATGACGTCTTGGCAAACAGGAAGTGCTTATGGCGTAACCTTGAAATCCAAATACACCATAGATTGGACCATAAGGAAGCTCTGTGCAAAACAACAATTGAATCCCACTTACAGTTTCAGAAAAAAGTGTGACGAAAAATTCACATATATTGTACAACAATGAAAAACAATGATGTCTTGGCAAACAGGAAGCGCTTATGGCGTAACCTTGAAATCCGAATACACAATAGATTGGACCATAAGGAAGCTCTGTGCAAAACAACAACTGAATCCCACTTACAGTTTCAGAAAAAAGTGTGATGAAAAATTCCATATATTATACAACAATAAAAAATAATGATGTCTTGGCAAACAGGAAGTGCTTATGGTGTAACCTTGAAATCAGAATACACGATAGATCGAACCATAAGGAAGCTCTGTGCATAACAACAATTGAATCCCTCTTACAGTTTCAGAAAAAATTGTGACGAAAAATTCCATATGCTGTACAACACAAGAGCTGGCGCCGAATGGCAGCCTGATATACCCCCGCTCATTGAACCCTGAATCAATGTGGCAAGTGCAAATTTAATTGTATAGGGACACAATACAAGTGTGGACACAATTCAAGTATAAACACAATGATATAATCGTAGTAACCAACATGTTCAACGATAATTGTCTGCACAACAATTGAATCTGCCTTACATTTCTAAAAGAAATTGTGACAAAAACTCCATAAATTGTACAACAATGAAAAACAATGACGTCTCAGAAAACAAGAAGTGCTTATAACATAACCTTGAAATCCGAATACACGGTAGATTGGACCACAAGGAATATCTGTGCATAATAACAATTGAATCCTACTTACAGTTTCAGATGAAATTGTGACAAAAAATTCCATATATTGTGCAACAATGAAAAACAATGATGTCTCGGCAAACAGGAAGTGCTTATTACTTAACCTTGAAATCGGAATACACGATAGATTTGACCTTAAGGAAGGTCTGTGCAAAACAACAATTGAATCCCACTTACAGTTTCAGAAAAAATTGTGATGAAAAATTCCATATATTGTACAACAATGAAAAACAATGACGTCTCAGCAAACAGGAAGTGCTTATGGTATTATCTTGAAATCGGAATACACAATAAATTGGACCATAAGGAAGCTCAGTGTTAAACAACAATTGAATCCCACTTATAGTTTCACAAAAAATTGTGACGAAAAATTCCATATAATGTACAACAATGAAAAACAATGATGTCTCGGCAAACAGGAAGTGCTTATGACTTGACCTTGAAATCGGTATACACGATAGATTGGACCATAAGGAAGCTCTGTACAAAACAACAATTGAATCCCACTTACAGTCTCAGAAAAAATTGTGACGAAAATTTCCATATATTGTACAACAATGAAACACAATGTCTCGGCAAACAGGAAGTGCTTACACGATAGACTGGACCATAAGGAAGCTCTGTACAAAACAACAATTGAATCCCACATACAGTTTCAGAAAAAATTGTGACGAAAATTTCCATATACTGTACAACAATGAAAAACAATGACGTCTCGGCAAACAGGAAGTGCTTATGACGTAACATTAAAATCGGAATACACGATAGATTGGACCATAAGGTAGATCTGCGCATAACAACAATTGAATCCCTCTTCCAGTTTCAGAAAAAAATGTGACGAAAAATTCCATATGCTGTACAACAATTAAAAAAAACAATAAAATCTCGGCAAACAGGAAGTACTTATGCGGTAACCTTGAAATCTATATATACTCATGGGACCATCATGAGGAAGCTTTTGTGGAAATATGAATTCATTCTGTAAAGTAGTTGCGGAGAAAAGTGTGGTTACGGACAATTAAAAAAACAATAAAGTCTCGGCAAACAGGAAGTACTTATGCGGTAACCTTGAAATCTATATATACTCATGGGACCATCATGAGGAAGCTTTTGTGGAAATATGAATTCATTCTGTAAAGTAGTTGCTGAGAAAAGTGTGGTTACAGACGGACGGATGAACAGACGAACGGACGAACGAATGGAGGTAAACCAGTATACCCCCACTACTATGTAGCGGGGGTATAAATATCATTGACCAACCACTTATAGTTACTGAGAAAATGACCTAATCCCAAAACATTAACATACTAACTAGCCCATGAAATTGAGGTCAAGGACAAAAGCCATATGACAGACTGCCATGAACTACCTAAGACCAACCTACATACCATATATCATTGACCTACCACTTATAGTTACTGAGAAACTAAACTAAGCACAAAAAACTTAACATGTTCATTGGCTTGTGAAATTGAGGTCAAGGGCAAAAATTATATGACAGACTGTCATGTACTACCCAAGACCAACCCATATACCAAATATCATTGACCTACCACTTGTGGTTACTGAGAAACTGACCTAATCAGAAAAACTTAACATGCTCACTAGACCGCGAAATTGAGGTCACGGACAAAACCATATGACAGACTGTCATGTACTACCCAAGACCAACCCATATACCAAATATCATTGACCTACCACTTGTGGTTACTGAGAAACTGACCTAATCAGAAAAACTTAACATGCTCCCTAGACCGTGAAATTAAGGTCACGGACAAAAACCATATGACAGACTGTCATGTACTACCCAAGACCAACCCATATACCAAATATCATTGACCTACCACTTGTAGTTACTGAGAAACTGACCTAATCACAAAAACTTAACATTAAGGTTTACGCTGTCGACGTCATACATACTGTGTAGGCATATGTGTCGCTTTAAGTGCCTTTCGTCACAGGCAAGACAATAAAAAATCGTGAATATCTCAGTTTTTTTAAATAAATTCAAATAATTTGGAATGAAATTACAAAATTTGTGACCCACAAAAATAACCACATACAAAGTAGCACACTAGTATGTAGCCTGAAGTATAAAACAACAAGCTTTAATTGTAGTGGCTAACAAAAATGTTAAATTTTGTTTCACTCACTCTAGAATAATAGGAAAAGGTTGTTTAACCAGAGTAAAGTTTCTTAAATACATGGTAAATCAGAAGCTTTTGTCACGATACATGAAGATTTTAGATGAAACTGCATTTACATTTTTTTCATAACAATGCCCATTTAAATTTACTTAACTTTTCAACAAACTTTTACAATTGTGTCCATTTTAAGAGGGAACACAATCTTATTTTCACTGGTGCATACTTGCCCACCCCAAATTCTGCTGTGGTGGGTCATGACCTATCATTCAGGTATGTGGTAGAGGGTCATATCATGTAAAACCATCACAAACCTTTTCAAGAATTCTTTGCATAAGTTCTGTGCCATTTATTACCATACATGAGTTGGGAAAGACCTTTCCTGTTAGAGTCTTTTGGGCATTTTCAGCTAATTAAATTGTTTTTGGTGAAATAAATCAGTTGTTAATTGTTTTCGGACCATTTGGTGTTTTCTGTTCCGTTAAATTTCTACTTTGTCGACTTAACTGTTGATGGAAAATTAAAAGCGCTGTTTGCTATTAATCTTACAAGTTGTATTACTTGCTTTGTGCTGGGTTATTGGCAGGTAAAAATGATAACCCGCATCTGGTGATTACCCCTGGCAGGTGAGAGGTTAATTTGCGGGTCACACCATCACCTGCCAAAAGCGGGTCAGTTGGCAAGTATGCTGGTGACAATATGACATTTATTCAACTCTGTAAAACAACAGTCTGTATAAAAATATTAAGTATTTGCTTTTGATTCTCATGGAGCAACAATGAAAACCATGGCAACTAGCCATGTGTAAATATCAAATAAAATAATGAGTAATGTCATCAGTCTTAACAGTGAACAGACGTCTTAATATGTTTTGTGCACAAAAACATCACTAAACCTATGAAATGACTGTAGTTACATGGTACACCAAAAGTCCATCTTGGTCAATAAATGTCATATTTGAATCAAAATGATTCATGCTCACAGGTGGTTTGTAGAAGGATGTTCATTATTTTTATTTATTTTACCTCTTGCTACACTGCAATACATTCTGGATAAAATGCTGACTAAAATAATGTGTACCCATATGTACAACTCAAACAAACCACAGGTGTCCATGAATTATTCCCTAATGATATAACTACACATTTTAAATGCATATGAATGAAACTTGACTTGTGAAAAATCAATGAATATATGTTATTCGAGACTCTTCATTGGGGATACGGGTTGATATTCCCTATCTGTGTTTTCCCCTGAGCCGTAAGGCAAAAGGGGACATAGGACACAGATAGGGAATATAAACCTGTATCCCCTGTGAAGCCCAAATCACTTTTATATTCTGCTAGAAGTGCTACAATTTTTCATTTAAAGGCATTTCAAAATTGTGATTTTGCTGACACAGGATACAGTCTCATATCCTCTATCAAGCTAACCAATCAGATTGCAGGTTTTATCTGAATATTTTACTTTAGCAGAATATTATTTTATATTTACCTCTGATTACCTGATGACAGTGCCTTACCTGTGATTACCTGATGACACTGTGTTACCTGTGAATACCTGATGACACTGCATCACCTGTGATTACCTGGTGACACTGCCTAACCTGTGATTACCTGATGACTCTGCCTTACCTGTGATTACCTGATGAAACTGCCTTACCTGTGAGTTCCTGTTGACACTGCCTTACCTGTGATTTCCTGATGACACTGCCTTATCTGTAATTACCTGATGACACTGCATCACCTGTGATTACCTGGTGACACTGCCTTACCTGTGCTTACCTGATGACACTGCCTTACCTGTGATTACCTGATGACACTGCCTAACATGTGATTACCTGATGACACTGCCTTACCTGTGAGTACCTGATGACACTGCCAAGTCTTCTGAATCGTCATCTTCTATCTACAGATAAGCAATAGTAATGGCAATGAAATGAATTTGGATTAAAAAATTTCCATGTACCATGTTCATTCTCACACGTTTTAGTATCACAGCAATATACTCAGAAACTAAGTATTAAATTTATACATGTGTAGCTTCTCTTACACCCCTGTGTAATAGAGGAAAATTTTTTAATGCAAAATCAATGAATTCGCTTGATTGAGGTAGGAAAAATACATGCATCCTCATTTAGCCAAGTAAAGAAAATATTTCTACACTCTCTGTAATAAAAGTTTGATTTTTAAATGATCACTAAAATAAAGGGCTACGCAGAGCGCAGCATGATACTACCGCAGCATGTCGACCACTGAAATTTCAAAAAAGTAGTTTAAAGTGAATGTGGACACAGTAAAGAGCTTGACACAGTGGACACAGTAAAGAGCTTGACACAATAATTAGATGGACACAACAAGAGGCTCTCAAGAGCCTGTATCGCTCACCTGGACCATGGCCAATACATAACTTCAAATCAACTTATATGTTAAAGGGTCTCATTTTCAAACTATGTAAATAAACATTTATGTTATATGATCCAACTTTAATTTAACTATTTTCCCTATTGCACGCAATCTTGGATAAGGGATGGATCTGCAGGACACAATTTTAAAGAAAATTAAGTATTGTGCCAAAGTTCATTTCCAATGGTTTTAAAGAAGAAGATCTTTGAATGTATATGTTTCCCATTGGTAGCCAATTTGCATGAGGTGCAGACTTGAAGGACATCTGTTTTGAAGGGGACCATCTAAGATACATTGTGACTAGCCAAGTTGTTTCTGATAAAAAATTCTTTTGTATGCTCTTTCCATACAGTCGAGTAATAAATTAAGTTCCCCGCAGATGGCCATGTTGGATGACATTTAGGCATAAAAGTCACAATACATATATATATTATAGTCAGCACCTCATAAGCATCATTAATGCCAAGTTCTGTTCAAATCCATTCAGTGGTTTTCAAGGCTTTCTTTACTAATATTTTTAACATTAAGCAGCCAATGTAGTAGCTGATAAACTAATTCAACATTCATGTCAGCAGAGGACGTATTGACTACACACTAGAGTCTCTGTATTTATATAGGAAAATCATTACAACATAAATTAAGGTAAAGATTAAGAAAGTATTAATTGCAGAAATTTGCACAAAAACACTGATTTTTCTCTAAATTAAATAAGAAATAATTTTTTAAATAAAGTGATAGTAGGGAATTTCTCTACAGCTTAAAAGAGAAAAGTTAACCAAAGAAGATTTGAACACAGAATTTAAAGGGAAATAACCCATAACCATATGGCATTGGGGGGGGGGAAATTTGTGAAAAACGGCCAATAAATCATACACAGGCCTTTGGATTTTCTTCAAAATTTAAGAGTATGTAGATCTTGATATGCTGAACATTTTTTTTAATTTACACTTCACCTCTATCTGTTACAGTTTTTGAAATAAAAAATAAAAAATCCAAAATTTTTGAAAAATTTATGGAAAAAGGGCTATAACTCTCAGACAGGTTTTCTGATTTTCTTTTAAATTGCAGAGCAGATAGATCTTGGCATTCTGAACAATTTTGCAACATGTCAGATTTTTGATATCTGCAACGGTTTTAAAGTTATTTGCCAAAAACAGCAATTTACCCCTATGTTCTATTTTTAGTAACAGCAGCCATGTTGTTTGGTTTTCAGACTCCTCGGATACAATTTTGAAAGTACATACCCTGGTGATGATCCAGGCCAAGTTTGGTTTAAATTGGCCCAGTAGTTTCAGAGGAGAAGATTTTTGAAAAAAGTTTACGACGGACGACGGACGCCAAGTGATGGCAAAAGCTCACCCTGGCATAGCCAGGTGAGCTAAAAAGAAGCTTAACACAGATATTAGCTGGAAACAAAAGAGGGAAAAAATCAACCCTTTTGATCACTTACTGATAAAAAACCGAAAGAGCTTTGCAAAATATGTACTATCAACTAAAACTTTACATCCATAGAAATTCAAAGAAAAAAATGCCATCGAAATCCGATGAAAAATAAAGATTTGACATATTTAGTAAAAAATTGCAATTTTGGCACCTTTGACCCCTTGTATCTCGAAAACGGTAAGAGCTACACAAAATCTGTTGCATACTACTGAAAGCTTAGATCAAGAGGAATCCAAAGAAAAAAATCCCATCAAAATCTGATGAAAAATAAAAATTCTACATAATCTGCAAATTCACAATTTTGGCCCCTTTGACCCCTTGTAGCTCGGAAACAGTAAGAACTATGCCAAATCCATTGACATACCAATGAAAGCTTAGATCAAGAGGAATCCAAAGAAAAAAATAGAGCAGTGCTCAAGGTCCCCCGCCTTAGAGTTGTATGTTCCTTTTACCAGAAAACGGTACAAGATGAAAAAAAATGTTTGGGGAGAGTGTTATTGCATTTTTCACGAGGAAGCATTTGCAAAAAACCCCATCAAAATCCGATGAAAAATAAAAAAAAAAAATTTTTTTGGCACCCCCACCCCCCCCAACACCTTTGACCCCAATTATCTTGAAAACGGTAAGAGATACCAGAAATCTGTTGGCATATGTATGAAAGCATTCATTGAGAGGAATCTAATGGAAAAATCCCATCGAAATCGGATAAAAAATACAAATTTCCCACACGGACCAAATTTTGGTGCAATAAATTCTATTTTTAGAAATTGTGACCTTGACCTTTGACCTACTGACCCCAAATTCAATAGGGTTCTTGCCCTTCCCTATTCCTTCCATCTGTATAAGTTTTGTTTCAATCGGGCAAGGGATACTCAAGTTATCATCCGGAAACGAAATCCGGAATGACGGAATGACGGAAGGGCGAATTCTATAGTCCCCCGCTTTCGCGAAAGGCGGGGGACAAAAATCCCATCGAAATCCGATGAAAAATAAAAATTCTACATAATCTGCAAATTCGCAATTTTGGCCCCTTGACCCCTTGTAGCTCGGAAACGGTAAGAGCTACGCCAAATCCATTGACATACTACTGAAAGCTTAGATCAAGAGGAATCCAAAGAAAACTAGAGAATGTGTCTGTAAGACACAGATGCCCCGCCAAAAGATTATCGCAAAGGATAACCTCCTATTAAAATGCAGGTCAAAGCCATCTTATTGTCAATGATTTGGGTAGTACTCGTCAAGGCAATTGCTTTGATGAAATATCTTTGTTCTATGATGTGAAGTTGTTGAGAAATGGACTTAAACACAAAATTTAACCAAAGTAATTGAAGCATAAAATGTAGGTCAAAGCCACCTAATTGTCAATGATTTGGATAGTACTCATCAAGGCAATTAATTTGATGAAATATCATTGTCCTATAATGTGTAGTTGTTGAGAAATTGACTTAAACTCAAAACTTAACCAAAGTCACTGAAGCATAAAATATAGATCAAAGCCACCTAATTTCCAATGATTTGGGTAGTACTCATTAAGGCAATTAATTTGATGAAATATCATTGTCCAATAATGTATAGTTGTTGAGAAATGGACTTAAACATAAAACTGCAACAGAGTCACTCAAGCATGAAATATAGGTCAAAGAGTCAAACTACCTAGTGAACTATGTAGTACTATCAAAGATCTACCTACTGACCTATTATCATTGTTCTACCTCTTACAGTTTCTGAGAAATCGACTTTAACGCAAAACTTAACCGGACGTACGGACGGACAGAAGGACGGACAAGGGTAACACTATATATGCCACTTCCACATTCGTGGGCGAGGCATAAAAATCCCATCAAAATCCGATGAAAAATAAAAATTCTACATAATCTGCAAATTCACAATTTTGGCCCCTTTGACCCCTTGTAGCTCGGAAACGGTAAGAACTACGCCAAATCCGTTGACATACTACTGAAAGCTTAGATCAAGAGGAATCAAAAAAAAAAAAATCCCATCGAAATCCGATGAAAAGAAAAAATTCTACATAATCTGCAAATTCACAATTTTGGCCCCTTTGACCCCTTGTAGCTCGGAAACGGTAAAAACTATGCCAAATCCATTGACATACCAATGAAAGCTTAGATCAAGAGGAATCCAAAGAAAAAAATCCCAACGAAATCCGATGAAAAATAAAAATTCTACATAATCTGCAAATTCACAATT
>MJUU01066599.1:176457-186534 GCA_002080025.1 Modiolus philippinarum
GATGAAAAATAAAAATTCTACATAATCTGCAAATTCGCAATTTTGGCCCCATTCGGCCCCTCATAGCCGGGAAAGGAAACAAGTTACCAAAAATCTAATAGCTGAATGCTATATTAATTTTTCGCAAGGAATCCATTGAAAAAAACTGCATCAAAATCGGACTTAAAATAAAAATTTTTTTTTTTGAGATTTGCCCCTGTTGGGCCCCATTTATCTCGTGAGTGGTACATGCTACGTGAAATCCGTTGGCATACTCCAGATTGGAAATTTCCTCAGGAGCACACTGAAACAAACCCCATCAAAATCCAATAAATAATAAAGATTCTACAGTCAAATATGTGAAAACACCTCATTTAACCCTTTTTTGGCCCCTAATTCTGAAATGGGTGGGGCAAAAACCTAAAGGAAAAAAACGTTTCTCAAGAATGTTCCAAGAAACATCATACTAAGATTTGAAAACAATCCATCCACTAGAACCAAAGTTATGCTGTCCACAGACACGAAAATACCTATTTTTACCCCTTTTTGGCCCCTTTTTTGCCTCTTTTTCAAAAACGGGTTGGGCAGGGAACGCGAAATTAAAACCCGGGCTTAAGCTTGTGCCAACAACCATCATACTAAAATTTGATAATAATCCGTTCACTAGAACTAAAGTTATGCTGTCCACAGACGCCGACGCTCACGCCATACCATAATACGACCGCAAAATTTTTGCGGTCGTATAAAAATCAACAGCAGAACCAAGAAAAATCAAATGGTTGTTTTTAATAGCTCATAGGCTAGCTACTTAAACAAGAAATGGAAGCAGGAGAAACTACAGCAAATCCATTGACCTGTTTGTTGTTTGTTGTTTGTAGTATTATAAGCCCTCTACAAAGTTCTGGACTGTTTCAAAAAATTTAATCATACATTAAGGTATTCATATCCATTAGATTTTGTTGCAAATCGCCATAATTGAAGAACCAATCCTACTTACCCGAAATATGTAATAAAAAGTATGGGTCACCATGCTTGCTTTTTCTAGAAATGAGATCAAAGTTTGCTCATTTTTAGCCATTTTTGGCCCAATTTTACATACAATGCATGGGGAAAATATGGAAAGGCAATTTTTAGCTTAATAGAAATAAACTTTTTATCCATAAGAATTTGACGGGTTTTTTTTATGAACAGAACAATATGATGCAATTTAGTTGTTACAATAAAAAAATGTATATGTCACCATGCTTTTAATGGAGATATTTTACAAAGTTTCTGGTTTAAATATTATTTACAGGAAAGGGGAGTTAATTCACGGCAAAGTAAACAAAATATGACGTTTCACATCTATCATTTAATTATGACGTCACAAAGGAAAAGCAGTCAAATTACTTTTCTGGCCCGAAAATCAGATCTATCTGTATTTGACTCTTTATTTTTCTAATGCGTGATTGAATTGTGCAGCGCAACAGTGTCAATCTACCTTAAATGTAGACTGAGGTGAACTTATATTCATCAGGAGCTTAAAATGCATCTACTGACATAATACAATTCCTCTATACAGCAATATACAGTCAAACTTTGATGGCTAGAGCACTCAAGGAACCTATATATATATGAAAACAGTTAAAGTTAGAGGGGTGTTAGACCTATCAAAGTCAAACTAGGCTTAAACTTGAACAAAGGGACCAGGAAAAAGGTTCGACCTATTTTTGATCTGGACTATTACATAAACTTTCTCACACGTTTACTAATTCATTTACATTTTCAATTTGGCTGTTCAATATTTTCACTGTTTTTACTAAAATGTTATAATCTGTACACACGATCATTTTTGCCTTTTCAACCAAAGTTACACTGCAAGGTTTGCCTACATCTATTTCGATGTGCCCCGTGTTGTCTATCGATGTTGTTTTTGTCCTTATTTTTGTCTTTCGTCGGGCTACTTAATGACAAATATTTGTAGGCATACATTGCCCGATTTTACCTTTTTCTCATTGACTGCTCCCGACATGTGTTGCTTCAATGACATATTAAAGCTGCGATCGATGTTGCTCAACATTTTTATTCTCTTCTTGTAACCTTGGTGCTTTCAGCTGAATAACCCTGAGCATCGCCCAAGTTGGCACTCCATGGCGGGTGGGGAGCAAGGCAGTGACCTTGATATAATTTTTGTCAAGAATACCGCTTAAGTGCACGCTAGGGGCCTTCTTGATCTCGCTTGAGGGGGTGAATATTGTTCACCTCTAGTTGAAGACCCTCAGGTGACATCAAGATGTAGACAGGAATAAAAGCCCTGTCCTTGATAAACTGGAGTTCTCTATGTATCGTGTGCGTTTTTGTCACATGTACATTCACTCCATATCCTTTCATTTTTCCTATTTGAACTATAAACTCAGGTTCAGCTGACATAATTCTCACTAGAGGCCTTATAACTATAGCTGATGCATCTAAAATCATGAACGTGAATCACTCATGTGAGAAATGTATGTCATGTTGACATACAGTACTTTAACTATAAGATTCATTTTCTGACAAAATATGACTTCTGGAAAAGTAGCTAGTTGTATCCAAAATATGAAATTTTACAAAAACTTAAGTTACCTAAGTCATGTAAGTCATTCATGCTTGAAATGTAGGTCAAGGTAACTTAATTTATATCTGCAGCTTCATGACTAGACATGCTACAAGTCCCTTTCATTGTTAATTTTTTCTTTTTCTTTATAAGTATTCAAAATTATTGCTATAAAAGAAATCATATCTTTTCTTACAACATATGGTTACTGATAGCTATAGAAGCTACCAGTAACCATGTAACCATGTGCTGTGAGAATTAGGGATGAGTATCATCAATAAGATATTGTATCATGATATATCAATACAAAGAAAGCGTATTGTGATACATACATGTATCAATATGTATCATCCTCTGGTTTCTCAATTTGATTATGTCTTTAAATCTTCTTTTAACATTTTTATGTGATAAAATTGTAAAATGTTTTTAAATGAGACAAAAGTGTTCATTTTCATATATCAAAATATATCTGTTTGTCCTACATCTGGCTTTTCTATACCTAAATTAAAGAATTTAAGTGGTACTGATCCCTAAATTTTAGCAGAAATCAGAAGAAGAAATGTATGGATACGCTGGATTCCGTACGGTGTACCAGGTTTGTTGAAAAATACCACGATATATCCATATAGCGGTGTATCGTTACACTACTAGTGAGAATAGATTTTATTTCTAAAATAGGAATTTTTTTTCTACTGAAATATATATCATTTAATCAATATTAGCAAAGACGGGACTTGTAGCAAGTCTATTTTATGACTATACAAGACACATCTATAGATAAAATATTATTCCTCTTGGGTTTGTACTATCTGAAATCTTTACTCTTACAAAAATTCTAACCTAAGTAACACATGCATGAAATATAGGCCAAGGTGAGCTAATTCTTATCTATAGCTTTGTAAATTTACAAAATGCAAGTACAGTTGTAAGCGCACAAATTTCTTTAGAGGGAACACAGTAATTGTTTCTATTTTAAAATAACAATGTTCATTACTCACTTTGTTATTTTTTAGTCCCAACTTAAAGTAAGATTTGGATTGGTGAGATTCTAAAATGGACTTTATAATGTTAAAGTTGTTGGTAAACTCTGCCAACAAATGTAGTGGGGTGTTTCCTTCATTGTTCTGTGAGTTAACTGCTACATTTAACAATGCTGAAAAATACAAATAACGTAAATTAATATAGTTTAAAAGCATAATGTACTCACTTAGAATGGAAATACATAATTATAATACAAAATAAACAAATAAACAAGTCCACTTTTCCTCAGTTTTAAAGACTTTTTAATAATTAAGTACCTGTAGGAAGTTAGCTGGGGAACCACAGCTCTTATGGCCCTTGCACTGTTTTTTTTTTTTTGCTTGGCCGTTACAGAGCTGTTTACCATTCTGACCTATCATAGTAGTTTCAAGCCAAGTCAAATACACATGTAGTAGTTTTGCCCATCAAATCATATTTTTTTTCAAAATAGGGCTTAAACTATGTGTTTGATTATATCTGCTGATTTTGGTATATTAAACAGCTTATAATGACACATCCTTCATGTTCTTCAGTTCTAACTGTTCTTCCAAGTGAAATCGTTTGCACAAATTGTGCTATTTGACATGCTGCCTTTCAAGGATGACAATGTCTCCAAGTATTTAGGATTGCACCGCTTACAAGACTTTTTATGACTGTTAACTGGCTGAATCAGTGAAACTGATGTCCTCTTGTTTGGGCATGCCGCCATGACTGATACAAAAATCTGACTGTCATTCAAAGGCCCGAGATAGTCAAGGGCCGCTTACTAAGAGAATTCAAAGCATCTGTCAGACCCTCTTTCAGAGTCCTCTCACAGATTCCTTCCGCCATTAAAGCTTGCTTCAGGCAGTCAGGGGTGTTACCTATTAAAGTTATCAAATGATCAAGTACTTTTGTGTAACTGAGTTGATTGATCAAGTATTTTCAGCAATTACTTATTTAAGTTATCAAATGTTGATTTCATGAAAATGTCCAACTTTGATTACAAATTTCTTTATAATAAAGATTTTTCTCAAGCAAACAATAGTTTTTCATATATGCTTTGGAATCTTAACTGTGTAATTACCTATCAATTATAAATGCGCAAAGACAGGAAATACATGCACCAACCCCCAGAAAGATTTGACCCTTGGGAAATTAAATCTCAAATAGAGCTGTCACCGAATGGCAGCCAGGTATACCCTCCACTAATTGAACCCTGAATCAATATAGCAATTGTAAATTTAAACATGTGTGGACACAATACAGTTGTGAACACAGTACAAGTATGGACAAAATGATATACCTGCCCCCTTTTTTTCCTGAAAATATTTAAAGACAAATTATTTCCCCTTCAAAATTTCAGACAGCAAACATATTACTTCATGCACATCTTTAGCTGGTGTACTAAAACTGTGCAACATTTCATCAAAATCCAAACAGTGGTTTAGGAGAACATGCACTGACAAGGATCACACCCTCCCACTTTTTCCAGAAAATATTCAAAGATTAATTATCAGTCAGGGGATCCAGTTGTACAGCTGATAATAAGAATTTGTCATAATCAGGCCACTAGCTGATTTAAACCAGGTTTAATTGGAGTTATCTCCCCTTTTTTAAAAGAAATTTGTAAAATGTTTTCTTGTTGTCACAAAGCAATGTGATCTTTGGTCCAGAGGTACAGTTGTGATTTTTAACTCATAAGTAATGCTTGTTTTTGAAAAGTGCCTTAGAGTTAAATAAAATGTAAATGCTAGAGGAAGGAAGCCAAAGTTAGTGAATTTTAAGAGATTTATGTGGTCTGTTTTATGCAATTTTTCACTAATTTACAGAATTTTCCTTGGGTCGGGAATAATTTTCCTTTAAAGAACTATTGTCAAACAAACAAAATGGACTTTAAAATTTTAAGTACATGGGGTTTAGACCATCTTACTTGACCTTTGAAAATGGATGACTTTCAGTAATAATCAGTTTGGTAACTGATTTACCATACAGACAAATCAGGTGTACAGCTGATTTTCTAATTTTGCAAGGAAGACAACTCTAATTCTCTATTAACTTATCAATTTCACTTATGAACAGTTCTATAACTGATTATAAAGACTTTTAAATGCTTGAGGAGTTACTAAAGAATATGCAATGCCAAAATCAGTTCATTAACTGATTAATTGTTAAGAATAATCAGATGTACAGCTGATTTTCAATTTTTTAACAACATGAACAAGGGAGACAAATCTAATTTACTGTCGAATAATCAGCTATAGCACTGATATTAATCATCAGTTATGCAGCTGGATCCCCAGACTGATTATCTCCCCTTCAAAATTTCAGACAGCGACCAAATTATTTCATGCAAATCTTCAGGTGGTGTACTACAACAGTGTAACATTTCATCAAAATCCAAGCAGCCATTTAGGAGAGCATGTGCTGACAAGGTTGATTCCCCCTTTTTCCAGAAAATATTCAAAGACAAATTATCTCCCCTTAAAAATTTCAAGCACAAACTACATCACTTCATGCACATCTTCAGATCGTGTACCACAACTGTGTAACATTTCATCAAAATCAAAGCAGCCATTTGGGAGAACATGCACTGACAAGGTTCGTTCCCCCCTTACCCAGAAAATATTCAAAAACAAATGATCTCCCCTTCAAAATTTTCGGCAGCGACCATATTACTTCATGCACATCTTCAGATGGTGTACTACAACTGTGTAAAATTTCAAAATCCAAGTAGCTGTTTAGGAGTACATGCGCTGACAAGGTACATGGACAGACAGACAGATGGACGGACGGACCAGTTGATTCCTATATACCCCCCCCAAACTTTGTTTGCCGGGGGTATAATTTTCTTTGAAATGGTTCATCAAAATCAATTAGACAGGCCATCATTAGATTGAGGTCAATTTGAACTACTTAATACATGTGTAATAAAAGACTTAACTGTGACCAATAAGAAATAATTTCAACAAAACTGAATATAATGTAAAAAAGACCTCAATAACTGAATGAAGTTATGAACAGAGTAATGTCCCTTGATTAATAAAACAGTAACTCACAAAGGTTATTGCTTCGTAACTGGTAATAGTTATTTAAAAAACTCAGTAACTCATGGTAACTCATTTAAGTGATTTTGGTGATAACTTATTTAAGTTGCACCCCTGACTGTCGGGATGCACGTTCAAAAACAACTTGAAGCAATTATTTATTTTCACATTTTAAATTTTTTACAAATTTCATTGCAAATCGCAGTTAACATTTGAGCGTATTTTTATGTAAAAATCAAAGAACTTGTAGGGGTAAACAGGTCAACTGTTGAATTGATGTGAAAAATAAAACTGACATACAAACTTACTAGACTGTGAAATTTGGATCACAGATACAAGCCACATAACAGACTGGGGTACAAACAAAGACCAAAAAGACTGGGTATCAACCAAGACCAAAAATCATTGGCCTACTTACCACTAACAGATACTGAGAACCCTTACATGCTCACTAGAACATGAAATTGAGGGTAAGGACAAAAGCCAAGCATGCTGTCATTTACTTCATGTACCCTGAACCAACCCACATACCACACAATGTATACCATTGACCTACCACTTATAGCTATTGAGAAACTGAACTAATCACAAAAACCTAACATATAAAGTTTGCAAATAATTACAATAATAAGGATTGTATCTGTGATGTGATTTCTGCATTTGTAAGTATTATCACTATTTTCTCACTTTTGAGACACAGCAGTTCCTATTTTTAGCGGTGTGAGATTTCCTTGTCCTGCACTAGTGAAAGACAAAAAAATCACATGCAGTTTACCGGCAAATATTGTGATTGCACATTTAAGGTCTGTAGTCTACATCTGCCCTCATAAGTGATCATAAGTGGATTTAATCTATGTATTGTAAAATTGTTATATCATTTAAAGTAAAAATTTTCAATGAGAATACACGAAAAGTTGTCTTTTAAAATATCGCGTGCTCGGGTATACATTCCTGATTTTATGACGTTACAAAAAGGGACATAACTCCTTGCATACACAGACGAAAAGGGGGCGATATTCGTGTGTGGATTTTAGAAATATCAGGGTGCATACAGTGAGAAATAAAATCAAATACCAGTGGAAGTGCGTGACAAGAGAATCTCAGACACCCTCGGGTAAGATTTCAATCATCTCGGACTCAGCAAGCTTCATCCGAGACTGAAAATCTTACCCTTGGGTGTCTGAGATTCTCCTGTCTCACACTTCTCCTGGTGTTAGATTCTTAATATCAATACTTACTTAATGGGTGATCTTTCATAATATCCATCATAGCATTAATCCACTGAATATAATAATCTCGTCTAGACTTGGTATCTTGTAGTGATGTGCAACATAAATGTAATGGTGTATTCCCATTTGCATCTTTCATGATAAGATTTCCTTTGAAATGAGGCAGAATATCTTTAATAGCAGTAACCATCTGATCATGCTTAAGCTTAGTATTATCAATTAACCAATGAATTGTCCTGTGGATAACACTATCCCCTGTGTCTTCGCACTGTGAAGCTGCTCGACATTTCTTGTTGTAAAGTAACCACTTCACCAAGAAAACTTCACCTGAAAAAGTAAATTGCTAGGCTTATAATTACACCTAATTACCAATAAATTTGAAAGTTTAAAACAACACAATAAAAATTTGACTATCAATCTGAAAAAAAAAACTCTTTTCTTCCCATTTCAAATATGAAGTAAAAATCTTTAAATTAAAGTAATTACATTGTATTAAATATTTGAAGCATGTAAAAAGTTAAAAGTTTAAAAGGTCTTCATTATAATGTTCAATAAACTGTTGACACAGAATATGTCTCACCTTTCCCATACATAGCATGAATCTGCACACTGATCTTCAGCAGCAGCCATGATATCAAATGTATCAGTGATCACAACTGATCACAATCATGATAATGCAACTGCACACCAAAGATCAATAGGCTACTATGAGTGGTTGATGTTAAACGGACACAAGAAAAAACTTAAACATTTGATTATAATTAACAGTGCAAAATTTCGAAGTCAGTGGAGCATGACTATGAGGGCATAGACATAAAAGGCCCTGCCTCATCTCTTTGCTGGGAACTAATTTTACCTTTTTATTCAAGTTTCAAATAAAACAAAATAAAAATCACCTGCCTCATTACTTTTTGGGCACTTCAGCAATGTAAAAAGATGCCTCACCATGATTTTGAACCAATAAAAATAAAAATCTTCTCCCTCCCTGCCTCATCATTTTTTCTGATAAATGGCCTGAGAATCTAGTCATTATTTTTGTATGGCCTAAACAGTGCAAAATTTCAAAGTCAGTGGAGCATGACTGCAGGGGCATAGACACAAAAGGCCACTGAAACTGATCTGTAGTGGTGCTAATGCAAGTGCATACCAAATATCAATGGGGCAACTATGAGTGGTTGATGCTAAACAGACACAAGAAAAAACCTAAACATTTGAAAAAAAAACAATTCAAAATTTTGAAGTCAGTGGAGCATGACTGCAGGGGCATAGACATAAAATGCCACTTAAACTGAGCTGTACTGACAATAATGTAACTGCATACCAAATATCAATGGGCAACTATGAGGGGTTGATCATGCTAAACAGACACAAGAAAAAACTTGAACATTTGAAAAAAAACAATTCAAAATTTCGAAGTCAGCGGAGCATGACTGCGGGGAATAGACATAAAAGCCACTAAAACAACGGCAGTAGAATACCGAAGGAACAAGGGAAGCGATGACTACAAAAATCAAAGTCTGAAACTGATCTTTAGTGATGCTAATGCAACTGCATACCAAATATTAATGGGCAACTATGAGTGGTTGATGCTAAACAAACACAAGAAACTAGAGGATGACATGCCCCCGCGCAAGGTTGAATCAAATTGGGATTTTTAGTAATATTTGTGTCTGTTAGACACATATGATGCCCCCACTAGACACATGTTATTCTAGGTTGCACAGATAAACTATGTACCCTCTATTACTAAATCACCAAAAAATTAAAAGTTGAACAATGTATATTTTTGAAAAACCGAAATCAAAATACATACCACATGCACATCTACAATATACTGGTAGGTACAAATGAACTGCAAAATAAAAGCTTCCTAACATCAAAACTGTAGGAGGAGTTGTGCGGACAATCTGTGTACCCTCTATTGATAATTCACCCAATAAATGACTAAGTTCAACAATGTGCATTTTTTCCAAGAATGCATCAAAATCAAAATCCTTCCCACATGCACATTTTCAATATAAATACAAATTATCTACAAAATAAAAATTTCCTAGCATAAAAACTGTAGAAGGAGTTGCGTGGACAAACTATGTACCCTCTATCACTAAATCACCAAAAATGACTAAGTTCAACAATGTATGATTTTCACAAAAATCAACCAAAATCAAAATCCTTACCACATGCACATCTTCAATATAGGTACAAAAGATCTGCATAATAAAAACTTCCTAGCATCAAAACTGTAGGAGGA